>JABTTQ020001274.1:0-223501 GCA_016081115.2 Rehmannia glutinosa
ATGTGAATTATCGGCCATGTTTTATGGAATATAAGCCCAAATCATGTGAGGCCTAGAACTCGACAAAGGCCATTCCCAGCGTAAAACTTTAAATGGCCACTTTCATCTACTGGGCACTACATAAAGACACACGATTACCCGAAGAAAGCGATTGCTAAAACACGTATGCGGGCATACGGACAAAGAGGCATTTATATGAACACAGAATCCCGAAGCAATTTGTCGAGGATTAATTATGATTATGCGACGCGATAGATGGCAACCCCTCAGTGAATCATTTGGCTATAGGTTGGTTGGATCATCTTACAATTCTAACCCCTCGGGACCCGGAACAAGTATGGGTGCCGCAAAACTAATTTCCTTGATTGCGGGTTCAAGAGCAGTGGAGTGCCAAGGAACTGGTACATGGATAGTGGGTGTTGAAGACATGTGGAAATAAAGAAATGTCCAAAATTAGAAGGAAGTCGAAAGGAAAAAGTCATATTTGGAGGAAATGAAGCTCCTGGTGAAATAAGAGAGCATTGGATCCATCAAGAGGAATGGATTAGAAATCACGGATGTTGCATATGTTGAAGGACTCAACTTCACTTATTGAGTATCGATCCAGCACTGTGACAAGGGCTACAATGTTGGATTCAACATGGGTATGTGCCAAATCAAGATATTGAATCAAATGAAGTGAATGCTGCAAGGATGTAAACAGAAAAATATGTATGTAGTGGATTGGTCATTGCAACACCCCTACATGTCTCTTGCAAAGAATCGGTTTGAATCAAGTTGGCTATGGCACAAAAGGTGAGTCACACGAATTTTGAAACAATTAACAAGGCAGTGAAGTCATCTTGTAGAAGGACTTCGGACTCGATATCTGAAGGAGAGTCTATGTGATGCATATCGAAGGAAAACAAATCCGTCGTCATTCGAAGAAAAGGCATGCCCATCTCAGCAAAGAATATTGCATCGCCCGTATGGATCTATTGCTTTGGTGGAACCGGCCCGGCATAAGTGGAAAAAATACACCTTGGTGGTAGTAGATGACTTTCAAAGGCATACATGGACAATATTCATGTGTAAGAAGAAAGAAACTCTACAAAAACTACCACGGTGATGAAAAGGATTCAAAATGAGAAGAGTCAAACCATTATCAAAATAAAATCGGATAGAGAAGCAGAGTTTGTCAATGGAATAATAACTCGTATTGTATTGAGAATGGTATTGGTCATGAACTATCGGCGGCAAGGACTCCCTTTGTGAGAATGGAGTTGCGAGAAAGAAGAGCAGAACTCTCAAAAAGCGGCAAGGACCATGTTGGTGAGGTTAGGGGTTACAAAAAGATTTTGGTGAAGCAATCAACACGACTTGCTACACCCAAAAGCAGATGTATGATAAGCAGGACAACCGACAAAGACTCGCATGAGATGCGGATTTAGAAGAAAACCAAAGTGTTGCATATTTGAGAATATTTGGATGTAAATGTTTCATCACAACAATAGCAAAGAACAACCTAAAGGCTTTGATCTTAAAGGCGATGAGGATATCTTCTTAGGATACTCGGTGAAGCAAAGCTCTACAGGATCTTCAAATAAAAGAACTATGGTTACGGAGGAATCCATTATGTAGTATTCGATGAGCCAAATGTAAATGGAAGACATTGAAGAGTCGGTGATAAATTTGAATCATCAACCATACGAGAAGAGTCCCATCTTTGAAGTGAAGGCTGGAATTATCAATTGAGAAGAAGATGAGATAGTTGAATCTCAAAAGCAATTTGGAAAATTTGCGGTAAGTGATTCTGAGAAGGCGACCACTATTAAAGAACTTTAACGCAATCCCATTGATCAATCCGGCTAACTTACTACTCCAACTTTGATGTAAGATGGTGAGAGACCATCCACGGTAACTTGTCATTGGAAATATAAGAGAAGGTGTCAAGACAAGATCGAACTCAACAAGCGATGTTCACATGCGCCGTCTATAAATAGAGCCCAAAGATGTGTCTGCAAGCATTGGGCGACACATTGGATTCAAGCTATGCAAGAAAAAGTGAATCGTTTGAGAGAAATAAAGTATGGGAATTAGTGCAAAGACCATACATCAAAAATGTTGTGGAACAAATGGGTATTGAAATAAGATGAATGAGGAAGGCTACGTGGTAAGAAACAAAGCAAGGTAGTAGCAAAGGATATTGCCAAGAAGAAGGGATAGATTTTGATGAAACATTTGCCCCTGTAGCAAGATTGGAAGCTATAAGGATGTTTCTTGCCTATCGACTCAAAATTTCATTGTATATCGGATGGATGTAAAAAGCGCATTCTAAATGGTTTATTGGAAGAAGAAGTGTATGTTGAACAACCTCGAGGATTTGAGCGGAAGACTCTTGGAGACAAGGTATACAAACTCAAGAAAGCCTGTATGGATTGAAATGGGCACCGAGCATGGTATGACACCTGTCACAATTCTAAGCGAAAATGGATTCACAAAAAGGAAAAGTAGATAGAACACTTTTGAGAATTCAAGACAAGAAGAGTATCTGGCTTGTTCAAATATATGTGGATGACATCATTTTTGGATCACTAACAACAAGAAGGCGTGTGAAAAATTTTCAAACCTCATGCAAAGTAAATTTGAAATGAGCATGATGGGAAGAAGTGACATTCTTCGTGGACTCAAGTGAAGCAAATTGAAGGATGGAACCTTCATAAGTCAAACAAAATACACAGGAAACTTAATGAAGAAGTTTGGTATGGAAGAGAAGTCTTACGTAAAAATACCAATGAACACATCAATCAAAATGGACATGGATGCGGATGGCAAGCTGTAGATCAAACAAGATCTGAGCACTTATTGGATCTTTGCTCTATCTCAAAGCCAGCGAGCCAGACATCACCTTTCTTTGTAGGTGTATGTGCGAATTTCAATCTGCTCAAAGAAGCCACATGACAGCCAACTAAGAGAATATTGAGATACTTGAAAGGAAGCCAAGTAGGCCTATGGTATCAAGGAATGTGGATTCAAGCTAATTGGCTATTGGTCCCGACTATCTTTGGATCACGAAGTTGATAGGAAAAACACTTGAGGCACATGTCAAATCTTGGGAAAGCAGCTGATTTCCGGTTTAGTAAGCAAAACTCAATAGCCACCTCTGGTAGGCGAATACATAGCTACGAGGCATTTGTTGTGCCCAAGTCTATGGATGAGACAGTGAGAGACTATGAAGTTGAGGAAAAAGAAATTCCAATCATGTGTGATAACACAAGTGCAATTGCAATCACTCAAAATCTGTGTTGCATTCAAGAACAAAAGCATATTGATGTCGGATATCACTTTATAAGAGATCATGTTGAAAAGGACATCATCTGGAATATATCTCAAGCGATAAACAACTAGTCGACATCTTCACAAAACCATTATGTGAGTTAAGATTTGAAGAACTCAAACATGAGTTGGGGTTAATTAGGCCCAGGACCGACACCGGAGAAGAATCAAAGAAAAGAAATGGAGCAGGAAGAGGAGGTGAAAAAAGAGTGAACAAAGAAATCATTTAGAATCACCGGTATATCGAGAAGACGACTACAGGAAGTCGGTGATATTAGTCACTAAAGAAGCGTGTGAAGTAGAGTTAAATCAACTAAGGGATAAGTTGAATAACTTATGAGCAAAGTGACAAAAACGCCATCGTTTTGACTAAGCGGGAATGTTTTAAGGAACACGTCGGCATAATGATGATGTGTACTGGACATAAAAATTGCACACGAGCTTATGATTGGATATAAATTTGCGCATTAAATACGAGACATGAAATGCTCAATAAGCGTCACGAAATCAAGCCCGTTGATTTCGATCACAATTCAAAACCACCACAATCTTTCATAAACCATATTTAAACCATTTTCATCTGTTTCTCTCTCACACTTCTAAAAACCATTCATCTCTTTCTCTCAAAAGCAAAGGCAAAATACTCTCGAAACCTATCAATCTTCAAATCATTTTTCGAGTTTTTCCTTGAAATAATCTGAGAAATGGCACCAACTTATGACTTTGCAAGTTAGGAAAGCAAATCCACTGGCTCTACGGTGGATTTTGTGAATGATGAAACAGTGGGTCCGACGACACCTAGTGAAGAAAATCGCCGAGAAGTTGAAACGTCAGGGCTAAAACCGTTTCTAACATTAGAATATCCGATGACTATGTGGAGGAGGTCGCACGATTCTACGTGAATGCTGAGATTCACGATGAAGAAATCAAGTCATCTGTTCACGGAAGCGGCTGACTATCACCGCCATGGATTTGGTGAACATTGCTCACTACCCCAGAAGGAGCATCTGCGAGATTAAAAAGGCGATGTAAACTTGGGTGACGCTTGGAAAGAGATAGCCAAGTCCGACTTTTTGATAAAATAATATACAAGCAAACAAGAGCTGAAGGAGGATTATCACAAGTTATTGGACATAGTTGCCAAATGTATCGACATCAAATTTGCGACTTTGACCAACTGTCAAAGGCAAAATTCGATTGTAATGGCCGCAATCATAGAAGAAAAAGAAGATAAACTGGGCTGAGTTTGTCTCATGAGACTGCCGCGAACGTGGGAACAAGTCCTTCAAAGAAGATGGCTCATTTGGAGGATCCCTAGGATATGGCACAGTGATTGGCCGGCTATTGGAAGTGAAAGGAGTCCTCTTAGACATGGGAAGGCCTTCCATGTTAACAAGAAGATGTTGAGCAAACCTCTCTGGCGCTCGAAGCGAGCTTACGCCAAGAGAGGCGACACAGTGAGAATCGGTGACCACGAAGATACTGTTGTTTCTCTCTCCACCCAAGAGAGAGCGCAAAGAACTACCAAGAAATGCTTGCCCCAGCAGAAAGAAAACCAAACATCTTTCCCGCCCCAAAGCCGTGTCCCCTGTCCCTGCGGCAGTCGAGAAGGACTCACAAATACCTTCTCCGATCGTCAATAGGATAGGGAAGCCCGACAAGCAAGACGGCGACTCATAAAAACAAACACCAAAGCCGAAGCCCCGCCGCACAAGACTCGAGAAGACAACATCTCGAACCAGAAATTCCTCTGGTACAAACTAGGAGACGAAGAAGAATCGTCAAGCGGCCCGGCTGGAGAAACCATCTCGATCGATTACTCGGCTAGCACAAATATCGGAGACTCTTGGAAGTAGAGTCTCGGATGTAGTTGATGAAGCTTGACGAAGTCTCTGAAGAAAGCGTCGTGAGAGCAACCTGAAAGACACGGTATGAGCTCACAAATTGAAGCACAAGAAAAGCTTGACCAGAGCGAGATAGTGATGTAATGATCCTATCTCCACCTTACCCGGACATCCAAAATCGTCTGCGTGAGTGGAGAAATGGAAGTTGAGTAAGTCAAGGAAATTGATTCCAACGGCACGAGTTCATAGAAGAAGAAGAGGGCTGCTAAATTTCCTTGGATTAACTCTGCGGCTCCGGCTACGGATGAAGACAAGCGCATGAGACATCCTGAGATCTACAAGACAAGGAGAGAAAAGCAAATTCAAAAAAGCCGAAGCATATGAGAAGGCAAGCATCCGCCCTATCTTGGCACCACAAAACACACACATCCTCTCCTTGATGTCTTCCGGACGGTGATGAGGATCCAGAGAATCTTCTTTGCCACGAGAGAAGGTTGCAAACGCAGCAAGCATTCGCGAATCAAGAATCCTTCACGAGCAAAGACTAATGGAGGGACGGAGAGTCCTCGAACACGGTGGAAATCGATCCAATGGGAGTAGTTCGGCAAATAACTTGGCGGCGTTGTTATTCTACCACTTCCCTCACTTCGCTCGAAAGAAAGCAATAAGGAGATGGCGATGAAGCTGGGATAGTGGGGACCCCTGATCGAGCCAACCCCTATTGAAGGTGTGCTACCACCGCCCCTTAACGAACAATCAATCGAAACAGTAGGGAGTTTGGAGACAGGTGACCCATTCAAGTCACTCAGTGGTGCGCCACCGTGGGGAAACTCCCTCCCGCTGCGGCAAGGTCGGAGGATCTTTGCAGATGACTCCACAAACGAATCAAGGCGAAGTAGAAAGTACAATCACAAGAAAAATGAAGTTGCCATCAACGAAGCTCGGGCGATTGAGGCTGTCTCACGGTGAGGTGCCAACCGCTCTCGAAGGCTAATGACAGCTGGCGATGCGATCGAGGCACGAAGGAAAGCGACCCGGGAGTTAACACTGGCGATGAAAGTGCAATCCATGGGGTTGAGACTCCAATGGATGCCCTGTAGAAGACCCTAAGACAGTGACATCGTCGAAAGGGTGGACGAAGGCCTCGCATGAAGAGACTGCCGGAGGTAATGAAGGCCACGGAGGTTGAGACTTCCGGGGTAAAGAAAAGGCTCGAAGTAGAGAACATCCCTCCCGCTATCATCGACCCATCCGAGAAGGAGATAAGCGCACTTCATGATTCCCGGACAATCGATGTCACTTTTCGGGATCGGAAAGCGAAGAAAGAAGTTCCTCGAGTCATCCCCCATGACAAATCCAAAAGACTCACTACAGTGCGGATGTTCCAAGCACGAGCAAGTCGATCCCAAGACTACTCGTCAAACTTTTAACTTTGATGATGAGCCACCACCGGAAATCTCATCATTGTCCGATGACGCTTCGATAAGGCCGAGGACGAGTCATCGAAAAGGAAAAACCCGGTGAGACCAACGGTTGTTAAGATACCGAGGCTCGGCAAGCGGTCTACTTCACAATGAGAACCCAGGTGAACAAGAGACCGCGCACGAGCTCCTCAGCTGCGGCAGATCGATTCAAAAAAAGAACTTCACGCGCACCGCTCATCATCGAAGCGAGATCCCGGTTGGCGGTGATGAATCTTTTGTAGAATCTTTCCTTTTTCACCGGAGATACTTAACTCCACGAAGAGTCGAAACGAACAAGCACGCTATCACAAACCAGCTCATGTTCTTCCATCGACACCATTGTTCGGTGATTATGACTTTGATGTTTGTATGGCCATCACATTGCAATGAAGAATGTGAAGTTCGAGAAGTGTTCAAGGCACTCTTTTCTTTGAGGTTGAACGGATGGAGAGGCATCAGCCTCTTTGGACATGCGATCGACAAATGAGATGCCACCCTACGGTGATTTAAGAGGCATACTTGATTCGGATAAGGAATGGTGGCAAAGACAAACAATGCGTGTGAACAGGTGAGATACTTGAACATTGTTCAACAAGCATTTCTTGGTGTGGAGTGGAGAGTCGAAAATGCGATGCAAAAACAAAGCCGAGAGAACACATTGAGCATATGCATGAAGCTCACACCGCGAGAGATCAAGGCTGCTGCGTGAGCAAAATACAAATGATCTACGGCGTTTGGAAGAACACATGACTAGAAAATTCAGCCTTCTCATGGCTGAGATGAAGCGATTTGTGAGAGTCCAACACTACTCGATCCAATTACGTACGCTTACAACGCTTGCCGGACTTGAAGCAAAACTCGACTATCCGAGACTCGACTTCATGCTTGCCAAAGATGTTCCCAGGGTTCCTCTATCCTTTGATGATGCCAAAAAGGGGAAGAGGAATACCTTAAAGAAAGAAAATCAAGTTGAAAAGAAAGGAGCGCAAATTTGAGAAGGAAAATCAAATTGGTGAGGAAGTCTTGAAATGGAAGAAAGGAAAGCTTGTTGAGGAAGGATCAACGGATGTGACATTGATGATTGCACAAACCCCAACAAGGTCCATCACGGTGACATTATAAGCGGCAAACTCCCGTGACTCTGCCACTCCAACACTCTTTGTATCCATGGTGATAAGAGAAAAACAATTGAAGCGGGGATGAAGGAAGTGGAAGGAAGAATGGATGCCCGAGTCATGAACATCTTGAAAGAACACGGAGGCATTCAAAAGTAGACAAAGACACCTATGCCATCTCGGATGTCGGACATGAGCCACGATCGATCGATGAATTTAAAACGCTCGAATCGAAGGATATTTTGCAAATATGTCTATGGCTCAAGCTTGGACTTGACTTGGGAAAAGTGGTCTCGCGTTATGTGAAGAAGAAGTTCGATTGTGAGCAGACTTCAGCGGTCACTCTGGGTCACCCGCCGGGTCACTCACCTATTTGGAAAAAGACCCCAATCTGATATACGCCCGGAGGTAGAGGAAGAAAGCGATGAAGTGGAGGAAGAAGCTTCTGGACCTAGGCCTCCGCCCAAGAATATTGAATACGTAGGTCCAGGGAAAGAAAGGAGGGATCTCTTGGTGGGCTTGACCAAGTGGCAAATTTGAAAGTGGCTAAAACTAACGCCGAGTATGCAAAAAGAATAGAAGAAAACAAGAGACAAACTCGGCTATGGCGGGGAGAGACAGGAAAGAATAAGAAAAGATGAAGCGCCTGGGAAGACATATGAAAAGAAAAGAAAGCGGTGACGACGAGAGAAAGAAAGAAGGGAAAGAAGATGATGAACAAGATGAAAGAAGGAGACAACGAAGGAGATGAAGTGTTGTTGTCCAACCCTTCGTGTATTTTATCATGTAAATACATACAATGTAAGTCTTACGTAATAAAGCTATAAATTTTTTGTGAAGACAATTATATACTCGATACACTTTGTAAATGATTGTGTTAAGTACAAGAATGATATGATCAATAAAAAGATTGATTCGCATACATTCTATGTCAATACACTATCTCGTATGTATCTTTGTTATTTGCATTTTTGTATGGTTTAAGTTTTGGCATCATCAAAAAAGGGAAATTGTTAGGAATTTTATTGTTTAGATTTTGATGAATGCCATGTAAAACTTAGAATAGAAAGTTGGCACCCCAATTCTTCTTTGTAAAATGTATTGTAACAATTAGAGCCGCCAAGGTGAGTTAAGTCGCCTACGCCTAACATGCAAGAAGACAATCAAGATTGGAAGAAGACCTGTCTTGTGAAACATTTGAATATGGCAAAGAAAGAGTAGACGGAACTCTCTTTGAAGAAGAAGGTGAGATGCGGTGAGTGGAGCATCAGTCAAGTCAACTCAAGAAAAGCCAAGTCTCAAGTTGAAGTGACAGAAGAGTCATCCAATGATTGGAAGCTGACTCTAAGTCACCTGGGGAAAGCAAGGAAATGCAGTCAAGTCGAGATAACTGTAAAAGAACCGTTGCACAGAAATCAAGAGATTTACTTAAACAAGTAATATCTCCATACCACCTTTCTCGGAGTGCTCAGTCCCAGAAGCGTGCAAAAGGAATGAACCAATGGGAAGCACCACACCGTGTCAGAACTCTGAAAAGGTGAAAGAACAATTCATACGAGGAAATGGCAATTCCAAGAACTGCAAGCCAACGACTGCAAAGTGACTTTCAAAAATAAGCCTATCTCTTCAACGGGCAAATTTTTGAAAGTTCACTATAAAAGGCTGAGGAGTTTGTTTGAGAAAAAGATGACACATACGTGAGATATACAAGCACATTAGAAAAACTGAAACATTCTCAATCCTCAAGCCTACATTACGAAGTACATCAATCCAACACTCACCTGTGAAGGAAAGAGAACTTCAATCAGTTGAAGAGGAAAATACTGAAAACCAGGGTCTACTTTCCGGGAAGGATTGTAGAAAGGTTCAAGGTGAACCAAGTCTTAAGCCTTTGGAGGGCCGTGATCAAATCAAAGAGCTTGAGCAAGTGAGTTTGTAATAACAGGCAGCCTGCCCTGTGAAGAAGCTGAGTCGCACGAGAAGCCGGTGAGTGATCAAGGCGTCTCAGATCGAGTCCCTAAGGATCAAGTCGGCTGTTGTGATCAAGACTTGTTTGGACTGTTACCACTTTGTAAACGATCATTACTTAGTGGATTCTCCGGGAGTTGGAGAAGAGAGGAGTAGAAGAATTACCCCATCTTGAACCTCTATAAAAACTTCACGTGTCATTTACATTTCAGCATTTAAATTCTGCACTTTTAACTCGCTTATATCTGCTGATAAACTTGCTATCCATTTGATAATTTATAAGTACTAAATCAAGCTCTAAAATCTTACTTAATCAAACTTAAGGGTGTTAAGTCTTCCGCTGAAAAATAAAACCACAGTTGAGTTAAAGTATAGCCAACAGTGAGTTACTCCATCAACAGCTCATTTGAGTCATTTGAGAGATTAACTCTACTTTGAGTGACTAATTCGAATGTCCATCAAGGACACAGCTATGTAGAATCAACTCTGTAGATTTAAAAGGACTAAATCGAAAATTTGGTAAGGTTTATTCAACCCCTTCTAAACCTTACACTTACACCCCTTGGGACCTACAAAAAGAAAGTAAGGTACAACACTGGAATACGCGACTACAACAACAGAAGTACAAACTAACAATCAGCTAACTAATCGGTGAGATCGCCATCATCGTCGCCGCTTGACTATGTCCATAATCGGGTGGGTCGGGGTGAGGTGGCGCCTCAACCTCGGCCAATACACGAAGTCCAACCACCGCTCGAATCCCGAGCCTCATCTAGTGGAGCAGCCTCGAGTGCCTCGGCTCTCAATATCGACCGGATCCTCCTCGGCGTCGGTACGGGCTCCACCTCGGGCGGTGGCAATGGCTGAGCATTAGCTGCTAAAGCAGCCTCTAGTGCGGCGTCTCTCTGAGCTAGGGCCTGTGTAAGGTCCTCTATGACGACATCCGCTTGATGAGGTCTCTCTCAAGCGCTCGCGGTGTCGCGGGGATAGCGGGCGTCAATCTCCCATTTCTCGGCGGCCATCTTGCCCTTTTCATCTTCTCTCGCATGTTATCCGGCGCTCCGGATACTCGTATTTGGTCCTCGCGCTCTTATGGTGTTATCGCGGTCCTTGATGACATTGGTCGATTCGTTCTTCTTATCTTGGCTCTCGCCATCGCGCCGAGTCAGTCCTATTACGTTGGCGCTCTGGCTAGCTACGTGGTCGCGCGATCACTCTCCGGTGCGAGTGAATCATCGGTGCTTCAGAATATTCCCGCAAAGACGGGCATGGAAAACATCCCACCATGAAGGCGGCGTCGGCTCCATCCCGATCAAACAAAACTAAAGGCGGATTAGTCAAAGGTAGAGGAAAGATAAGAGAATGAGGAAAGAATGAATAAGGAAATCGATCAAGAATCAACTAAGTCAAAACAAGTATGACTACGAAATCTTAAAATATGCGTTCTAACTTAGTTCAAATATCAATAAGACGGTTCTATGCCAATTTGAAATCGATTTCACACTTAATTAGTCAAGTCGCGGTACTACCCAAAACACAGATCGAGGTCCTATCGGGTCACATTCGGTGTAAGTTTCCATCTTCTTGCCGAGCTCGATACCACTTCTTCTTGTCACGCCCCAAGCGGGACGCGACGAACGATCCACAACTTAAATACAATAACCAACAGTCCAGAGACAAATCTCAACGAAAGCCCAATGAAACAGAGTCTAAATAAAGCGGAAATAAAACAACAAGATACGAATACAACTTACAGTCTACGATCCATAATCCATATTACAACCCAAAAATCAACAAAATATAGCAACTTAAAGTCAAAGGGTCTACGCCCTTGATTTACAAAGCGGAATGGAAAGAAATACAAAAGTCCGACAACATAAGAAAAGAGTCCAATCAACAACAAAAGTAGTAAATCCAACAAGCGAGTACAAGGTCTCAATCAAGGCGTCGGTTCGCATCTCCAACGAAAATCCTCATCTAAGGTTAGAAAATAGGTGGGGATGAGACAAATTTCGCAGTGGATGGGGTGATCGTGTGCAAGTGTGGCGCAATATAGTTAATGTGAGAAAAAAATTTATATGAAAAACGCGTGAGTATGATGCATGGATTCACACACGCGATTAAGTATAGCGTCGTGATAAAATATTTAAATAATATACTTATACTGATTCAAGAAAACGATTCATGGTCACACAGCGCTACGTGATTCGGTCAAGACAGGTAGGATTGCGTGCGGAAGTGTAACGCCAATCCCATGCAAGGCAAATAATGGTTGCGTCACGGATTTTTAGCGCCAACCAATGCAAAATAAGTAAGCGGTTGCGCACGGATTTGTAGCGCCAACCAAACGGGTCCAATAACTCGGAATCGTGTGGAAGAGCAGCGATTCCTTCATTCTTCCTTGTAACTCCCCAAGCATGATGGTCAAGACCGGTCACCTTATCGCTCCATAGGCAAAGACAAAATCCACAGTGGAGTTTGCAAGGCTCCGATCTGTCATAATCATGATTATACCTCAAGTACTACGACCCGCCTCCCTGGACAAACTCCGCCCGCGATTGCGGGATTGGGACGATGGGTAGGGAAGAGTGGAATAGCAACCGAAGCTCCTGGTTCCATCCCCGACGTATCCATTCCGATTTGTGAGCTCGACACACCAAGTTGACTCGGCGGGGAAGGTAATTACAATACCAGGTAGTCAATCTGGGCGCAAATGAGTATTATTGATTGAGGGGAAACGATTCGGGGAATGTTTTTGAAAATTCGCGAGTAGCAATTTTGGCGTTGGTGGAGTTTTTGGATGAAGATGATTATCGGAAGGATAAGCAACCTTCGATATCTTGAAAGATTAGGTGGAACATAAGTCCCGTTATAGATTCAAAACCGCAAGACGAGGAAGTCGCCCCGCAATTGGGTATTAATCGGTCGAACCGGTCCGATAAGTCAAGGGTTTTTGAGAAAATAAAGATACTTTAATTAAATCTCCAAGTCAGAGGGTCCAGGGCTATTTTATTAAAAGGGAAAATAATTTGAGTTAGGTCCTTTATAAAAGAAAAATTACAATTTAGCCTCGTTTTGTAAAAACCGAAACTTTTGGGGTTAAAAATTGAATAAATAAATATCCCGTCCTTGAAAAATTATGAGGTCAGTTCCTAAATTCTCCAAATTGTCCAGAGATTCAGGTTTTAAAGTTTTGAGGTCGAGTTTTTATAAAATTCTCACATTGGCCCCAAATTTGTAAAAATTGCCAATTCGGACCTTAAGTTTAAAATAATCGGAACTCACAAACCGGAAGGGCTTTTAATGTGATTCCAGTTGAAAACTGTCATTAAGCTTAGTAGGATATTGGGTCGAAAGCAGTTTTTAAAAGAAATAAGTGTAGGTCCTTTAACTTTTGAAAATATCATTTTTGTCCCATTTTGAAATAATTGCCTTTAAGGCTTTTAGGGGTCCAATTGTTATGAAATTTGAACCTTGGGTCCAAAATATAATTAAGTTATAGTTAAGTTAGTATTTACAGGTGCATGGGCTGCATAAGTCCTGGAAATTTCATTTGGGTCCTCAAGTTTAGTATTTTATACTTTAGTCCCTCAATTTTAGAAAAATTACTTTCCAAGCCCTAAACACTTGGATTTTTAGAACACTTTTAAAATATGTAATTCCCAGTACCTTAAGAGTAAAAATTTCAAATTTTAAAGTTAAGGTCTGGTACAGTTTTAAAAATTGCAAAGTAGCCCTTAAACTTTCAAAATTTATCAATCTAGTCCTTGGGCTTTTAAAGGTTGATTTTATTTATCTTAAAACTCTTAAAACTTTATTAAAATGTCCAAAAGTCATTTTTGAACCTGAGTACAGTCCCAAATTTCGAAATTTGCAGAGGGGTCCTTTAACTTTTATTTTCTTGCAATTTAGTCCACCAACTTTCCATTTTTACATTTTTAAGTCCAAAATTGAAATTTAATAAATTATGCTCGACTTTTCCAGGTTATAAGTCATCCAAAACATAGATTTTAAAGATCATACACATGCATGTCCAATACATACACGAATTCATTAATTAAAACATTAAATTGCACATGCATGCACCTAAAATTCAATAAATAGCAATTTTGAGCAACTCTTGAGAATTTTCATGACTTGATACATAAAATTGACATGCAATACATATATTATATATATCTCAAGGCTCATGATCAAATTTTCTACATGAATTTAATCAAAACACCTAAAAGTTGGAAAATATTTTTCCACCCACCTTAAAATTGGAAATTGTGAAATAAAAGGATAATTTCACAATTTTTGGATGAGGCTTCTTAGGTCAGTCCCTAGTTCAAAAAAATATCAAAATTTGGAGTTAGAAAAATGAGAGAAAAATTAAGGAGAAAAAGAAGGAAATAAGGAAATGAGAAGGACTACACTTTCATGTGTAGTAGGTGTTTGGAGACTAGTTGAAGCTTAAAAATTGGAAATTTTGGTTCAACTCCAAAACACCTAAGGTCAGCCCCTATTTCTCAAAAATGAAAAAGGGGTGTTAAAATTTGAGAAAAATAGAAAGAATAGGGAATAAGGGGTCTAGTACTCAATTTTACCTTGTAGTCCAAATTGCTCTACTAGTTGTTCTTCAAGTTTGAAGTCCTTCTTCAAAAATGTTGTCAAGCTCTAATCTTCAAGGTCTTCTAAATGTACCTCCAAACCAAATTCAAACTTAAGTTAAGAAGGTGGAAGAGATGAACTATGTGATATCAAACTGAATTGAAGATAAAATTTCTTATATTGTAGTATGGTTTGGTTCGATTTTTGTGAAGAATAAGGAGAGAATTCTTGAAAAATTTCTAAGTATGGAAGAAGAAAGTAAGAAGAAGAGTAGAGAGAAGTTGGGAGTTTTAGAGAGAGAAGGAGGAGAAAGGCTTTGAGTGTTAGAATGTGTTGAAGAAAAATGAAATGAAATTTGACACAAAATGGCCATTTTGGCCGTCCACCTAGTGAGGGAGGGGAGAGGAATTTTTATCAAATTGTGTCTTGCATTTTTGCCTCATGCATGGGAGACAATTTGAAGGTCAAAGGTATGGGCAAGACTTGGTTTGAATGGAATGTTGGAAGACTTCCAACATGTTGGCAAAAATAATATTAAAGAAGTAATGTGAGAGGTGATGTGTATAATGTTTGAATTAATGGTATAATTATACACAAGATGACTAATATAAGGTGTAGGTGTACAAGAGTTGGATGATATTTTTACTCTAAAATTCACCATGTTGGCCGTCCATTACAATGGCATTATGGTAATTCCATATATTTTTGTCCCAAATTTGATGATAATAGATGAAATATATCAATCTCCAAAATAATTAGTGATTTCCTTGATCACTTGTAAGTCTCATGATCACTTAATCTAAATCAAAATCTTAATTCTATAAGGTAAAAGTCTCTAAAATAAATAGTCTCTAAAATTCTAAGGTGACTAATAAATACAAAAAAAAATAGTAATAATGATCAATTAAGTGATCATAATGAAAAATAGAATTAATGATAATCATGATCACAAGTAATTAAATAAAATGAAATAAAGTACAAAATATATATATTATTAATAATTACCCGTCAAAATGACGGTAAAATAGTCGATCAAAAGTATAAACGACAATAAGGATCAATTAATAGCTCGGAAAAATCGGGGCTTCACAAAAGACGCAGGACATGGTCCATAAAATCAATACCCCAAACATCAAAAATTTCGCAAACAAGAATACCGTCTTGGGGCATTTCATTTTTCGAGAAATATTTCCTTTCGTTGACAATTATCACAAGTTTCAACATACCGTTTTGCGTCTTGGAAAAGTGCAGGCCAATAAAAACCCGACTCGAGGACCTTCGCACCGTGGTATTCGCTGATAGTGCCCACCGGTGGGTCCTTTGTGACAATGATTCAAAATGGAGATCGTTTCGGGAAGTGCGACACATCTTCGTATGATTTGATCCGCACAAATTCGGAAGAGGTGGGGATCGTCCCAAATATAGTGTTTGAGGTCCGAAAAGAATTTCTTCTTTTGTTGATGGGTCACCCTTCCGGTGGAACTTTTCTGCAAGATAATTAGCAAAATCTACAAACCAAGGATTATCAATTGAAATTGAGTTCAAAGCAAAAAGTTGCTCATCCAGGAAAGAATCGTTGATATGTCCTTTTTGTTGCTTGTTGGTGTCGGAGTGCTCAAGCCTTGACAAGTGATCGGCAAGATTTAGACCCCGTTTATCTTTGATCTCCACATCGAATTCTTGGAGTAAGAGTACCCATCGAATTAGTCGTGGTTTTGCATCATTTTTGTCAAGCAAATAACGTAAAGGCGAGTGATCCGTATAGACAATGACTTTTGATAGGATCAAATATGAGCGAAATTTGTCAAAGGCTAAAAACTCGCAAAGTAACTCTTTTTTTGTAGTTGTATAATTTGACTAAGCGGGATTCAAAGTTTTACTTGCGTAGTAAATTGGTCGGGAAAGGCTTATCTTTTCGTTGCCCAAGCACCGCACCTACCGCATAATCGCTGGCATCACACATGAGTTCGAATGGTTGAGACCAATCCGGAGCTACCATGATGGGAGAAGTGGTGAGTTTTTCTTTCAAAGTATTGAATGCTTGAAGGCATTCATCATTGATATGAAAGACCGTATCCTTCTCCAAGAGGCGAGTGAGTGGTAGGAAATTTTTGAAAAATCTTTGATGAATCGCCTATAGAACCCGGCATGCCCAAAAAGCTTCGGATTGCCTTCACCGTGGTGGGTGGAGGCAATTTGAAATTGTCTCAACCTTCGCCTTGTCAACTTCAATGCCCTGCAAGAAATTTTTACGTCCCAAAACAATACCTTCTTGTACCATGAAATGACATTTTTCCCGATTAAGAACAGGTTAGTCTCTTCGCAACGAATGAGGACTTTTTTAAGATTTGCAAGACAAAGATCAAAGGAGTCCCCAAAAACCGAGAAGTCATCCATGAAGACTTCCATGATATCTTCTACAAGTTCGTCGAAGATAGCAAGCATACACCTTGAAAGGTTGCGGTGCATTGCACAATCCGAATGGCATGCGGCGATAGGCAAAAATCGTAGGGACAAGTGAAAGTGGTCTTTTCTTGGTCCTCCGGTTCTATCGAGATCGAAAATAACGACATGCCATCAAGGAAGCAATAATACAAGTGACCGGATAATCTTTCAAGCATTTGATCAATAAAAGGTAAAGGAAAATGGTCCTTGCGAGTAGCATCATTGAGTCGTCGTGTCGATGCAAACTCGCCAACTTTATTCTGCCGTCGCATTGACTACTTGAATGGACTCACCCAATTCGTCGTAAATTGGATAGATGAGAAGATCAAGTAATTTGATTACCTCCGCCCGACTACCTCTTTCATGTTTGGATTTAAACGACGCCGAGGTAGAACAACCGGCTTGAAATTTTCCTCTATCGAATTTTGTGAGTGCAAAAGGAAGGATTGATCCCTTGAATATCAAAGATTTTCCAAGCGATGGCCTTTTTATGTTCCCGTAATATTGCCAACAATCTATCCTTTTGATGAGAAGATAAATCGGAGGAAATAATTACGGGAAGTTTGGCGTTCTCGGTTAGAAATGCATATTCCAAGTGTTCGGGTAGCTCTTTCGGCTCCAACAGTAGTGGATCCTCAATGGATGGTTTGATATGCCCCACTGCGAGTTTTCAATTTTTTCGAACTCTTTCGTGCGTTGTTGGTGCGTTTTCCTCCAATGCGAGTCTGATTCCCTAAGAAAGGGATTTTCATCCGATATACCTTGCACTTTGAACAATACAAGTCTCCAAGAATTCGTTAGAAATCATGCTTGGTAAAGAATTGGTTATCTCCATATCGATAAGATCAATAGCAAAACAGAGTCATCTTTATCTATCGTATTTTTCATTGATGTAGCGATTTTAAAAATGACTTGTTCATCTTCGACTCTTAAAATTAGTTTGCCATCATGCACGTCAATGATTGCCTTAGCGAGTAGCTAAAAGTGGATGCCCTAGGATCAAGGGGACTTCGACATTTGTATGCATATCAAGAATTACAAAATCGACCGAAAATATAAACTTATCGACTTTGACCAAAACATCCTCAACAATGCCTCTAGGATATTTAATGGACTGTCGATAATTGCAAGCTCATCCTAGTTGGTTTTGGCTCCCTATACCCATTTGTTTGAATAAATCATAAAGCATCAAATTAATGCTAGCCCCTAGATCGGCCAATGCCCGATCAATACCAAATTACCGACATGACAAGGAATAGTGAAACTCCCGGGTCTTTGATTTTTACGAGGTAACTTGTTTTGCAAAATTGTCGAGCATTCCTCATTTAATTGTACCATGGATATTTCTTCAAGCTTCTTCTTATTTGAAAGAAGATCTTTTAGGAACTTGGCATATTTTGGCATCGTGAAAGGACTTCAACAAAAGGAATATTGATGTGCAATTTTTTAAATAAATCCAAAAACTTACCAAATTGGTCGTCATGTTTGTCCTTACGAATCGACTTGGATACGGAATAGGTGGTTGGAATTCGGTACCATTTTCTTTGTTTCCTTGGATACTTGTTCGTCTTTTTGTTGTATGGGAGTGGGCTCGTCCTCGACATCCGTACTTCGTCTAGCTTTGTTCCACTCCTTAGAGTGATTGCTTTTACATTCTCTTGGATTCGGCTCGGTGTTGCTAGGTAAGCTCCTTGTGGCCTTTCGGAGATCATTTTGGCAATTTGACCAATTTGGTTTTCCAAGTTGCGAATGGATGCTTCTTGGTTCCTTAAGGATGTTTCGGTGGCCGTGAAATGGGTTTCCGTTGTTTGACAATTTGGACGGTAAGTCCTCCAAACTTGGTTTCGCGGTTTGGAAACCAAGGAGGTGCATGACAATTGGGAAGTGCGTTTGGATTAACCTGTTGACCTTGATTTCCCAAACTAAAGTTCGGGTGTTGACGCCAACCTAGATTATAGGTATTCTTGAAAGGATTATTTTGAAAGGGTCGAGATTGATTACCTAGATAATTCACTTGTTCATGCGCGGTATCGCGTGAGGGCAATCTTGGTGGTTGTGCGATCCTCCACAAGTCTGCCATGAGAAGGCTTGTTGTGGTGGTGGTTTTGGAGCTGCCAACCCGTCAATTTTTTGAGTCGAGCTTCGACTTGTGTGCGGCTAGTGTAACCACCAGCGTCGCATTGTATACTCGGCTGTCTGTTGGTTTTCCTCGTCACGGATTGCCATTGATAGCCATTCATGGCCATTCCTTCTATGAGATCTTGGCGGCTTCGGGTGTTTTTATTGTTCAATGTCCCCCCCCCGCATCAATCATCCGCCTTGTCGATGAGAGTAACCCATTGTAAAATATTTGGACTTGCATCCAAATGGGAAGACCATGATGTGGGCATTTTTATTTGCAATTCTTTGAATCTCTCCCAAGTGTCGTACAAGGTCTCATCGTCCTCTTGAGTGAAGAGATCTCATTCCTCAATCGTGCGGTTTTTAGCGGGTGGAAAATACTTGAAGGAATTTTTTCGCCATAATGCTCCATGTTGTGATTGTTCCCTTCGGTAAAGTGTTTAGCCGGCCATTATTTAGCCCGTCCCGAAGAGTAAATGGGAACAAGCGTAACGGATGGCATCGTCGAAGACTCCATTTATTTTGAAAGTATCGCAAATTTTGAGAAAATTCGCGATATGATTATTGGATCTTCGCCCCGTCCGAGGCCGTCAAATTGAACAAATTGTTGCACCATTTGAATGACATTGATTTGATTTGAAATTATTGGTCGCAACAACGGGCTTACGATACTAGGCGATGTACCGTCCATAGATGGCTTGGCGTAGTCGTACATGGTTCTTTGTTGTTCATCACCATATCGGGATCCTTGCTTTCGTTAATATCCTCCTCGTGGTACGTATTAATACTTTTCTCGTGTTGCTACCGCGGTCTCGCGCTTCCAAATTCGGCGACGTAAAGTAGGCATGCTTTCATGCGGTAAATAAGGAGGATAAGTATAATCCAAGACTTACAAAGATAGATACCTAGAAAGACAAATGATGAAATAAAAAAATGATTAATTAACAAAAATAAGGTGTTCTTAATGTTACAATCCCCCGCAACGGCGCCAAAAACTTGATGGCTCAAAAGCTACTCTAGAAAACCTTAGGCAAGTGCACCTATCGTTTTGTAGTATAGATTATTAGTCTTGAGTGTCATTCCCACTAGGATTGTAAGTACTAATAATTACCGTCTTTTTGTTATCTAATCTAGCAATTTTTAGAGTTTTGTTTGTTAAAATGGAAATTGAAAAATAGAGAATTAAAATAATTGCAACTTAAAAGTAGATTATAGAATGAGAAATCAAGAGATAGAAATGTGTTGAATGTAAATCCCTCTAGAATGTTTTTGTGATTCAACAAGATAAAAATACAACCCTAAGCCCTTAGCAAAAACCAACCTCTTTTAATAAAATCTCATATTATGTGGACCGTAGAAATTCCCGATTTAAGTTAAACCCTTTCTCAAGGCGAAAAACTCATAATCTCAAGTTGATTAAGCGAAATATCTTTCTAGTTAAAACCCCCAAAATTGCATTATAACGATTTATGAATTCCCATATTAGGTTTGACCCTAATTCGGAAGATTTATGTCGTCTATATCTAGGATTGCATGCAAATCTTTTCACTTATATGAGGTTCTTTTCCCACCATAAATCTCGATTACCGATGAGGAATAGATATCAAATTAATATACCGAAAATATCAACTTGAATGAAGTAAACATGATATAAGTGAATCACACAAGACATGAGAATTTTATTAAAAACATACAAACCTTAATCACAAATCCATTCTAGAGTTCATTACATTCAAACACTAGTAGTTTAGCTACTCATGATTTTGACAAAAGAAAAATTACACAAGAAGATTTAAGTGTTGTAGACATGGTGTACTTATCTTTCTCAAAATCTCAATGACTTCTTCCCTTGATAGATGATGTTGATCCTAGCCTTCTTCTCCAATGTTGCTACAAGCTTACTCCTCCAAGACCTCTTGATCCCAATTCCACTCAAAATGTTGGACACAATGAATATTTTCTAAGTATCTATGATGAATACACAATGAATCTCTATATGAATGAATATTACATGAATGAATTTCCCAACTCAAACTCTTGGCTTTTATAGGCACCATCTTTGTGAAAGACCATATTAACAAATGCTCCATTTACATGCTTGTTAGTTGAATCATTGTGTGCACATTCATGGTTGAGTTGGTTGAATCATTGTATTCACATGACAATACTCCACTTCCTTTGGTTGAGTTGGTTGAATCATTGTGTCCACATGACAATTGAGGAGATAATGGAGTTTTGGTGCGGCAAGATGAGGTGTGAAAGTTGCTCAAAGGTTGTCAAAAAGCAAAAGTCTCCATTATTTCCGCCAAAAGAAGAAAAAGATTTTGGTGGAGAGAAAAACGGTCGTGCCTAAAAAGCACGGCCATGTTTATAAACACGGCCTGGCCGTGTTTTCTTCGCAAAATGGGATTTTACGGCGGGGTGTGCTTTTAAAACACGGTTTGGCGTGTTTTGATGATTTGCGTGTGAAACACGGCCATGCTTTGTAAGCACACGGGTGTGTTTTTTGTTTTTCTTGTTTTTCTTTCCTTTTGAAGCATGGCGTGTTTCCCAACACACTATGGGTGTGTTCTCGCACGAGATGAGTCTTCTTGCCTTCTTTTAGACTTTGTTTTTGTTCGTATTTTCATACGAAATCATACGAATTTGCTTCAAGTCTTTACCTTCATCATTCAAAACAAACCAATGTGATTTTTCTTGAATTTATTGATTAATGAACTAAAAAGTTAAAGAAATTATCTAAAAAGGTTTAAAAAAATGTGAGAAATGCACTTATCAAAAGTAAAACTTGAAGAAATACTCAGGAAAATATTAAAATCTTTTTAAATCATTTAGGAGTACTTGGACAATAATTAAAAACATTGTTTTGGTGTAAAAATAAAATCATCAAAATTAAGATAAAAACATGTATCAAACAATTGTTACTAGTTAGGAATGATGTTGGAGTTTCGTAAAGTATAATTACTTAATGAAGGGCATTCTAGTATCTAAAATAGTATTTCACTTTTATATCTAGTTTTCTATAAAAAATTAAAATTGATGGATGATTAAAATAAAGTTAAAAATTCTATGGATTTTTTTAGTAAGTTGAAAGTAGTGGTTGAGGGGATGGGATAAATTTCAAAGAATGAAAGATACGGGGTTCGGAACTGGTCTACACCCTTACTGATGGGTAAGCGATACCACTTGAGCTACAAGCTCGTGGTTAAAAATCCTATGGGATTAACTTGAATGATTCTCAAATGGGTAATTTTTTTACCTCTTTGGATAGTCAAACAATTTTTCTACCCATTACTATAAAAAAATATTTATTTTACCCGTAAAGATAAATATACCCTTACTAAAGTTGCACTATCGTACCACCTACATATTAAAATATTTATTAAAATATTAAAATATTTATTTTACCCGTAAAGATAAATATACCCTTACTAAAGTTGCACTATCGTACCACCACCTACATATTAAAATATGGCACGATAGTGGCACCTAAAAAAAGCAAAACATGATCGTGTTATGTTTTACAACATAGGGTGACACAATCGTACTCTTTCTTATGGTTGCACGGTAGTACCACCTAAAACAAAACATACGTGTTTCCATCTTGGTACAATCGTGCCACTATAATTCTATATGCAAGTAGTCAAAGAGAGAAATTAAAGAAGACTATGGACATTTATGTTTTTAAACAAAAAGTGAGTGAAAAAGATGTTTTTATTAGAAGTGTGTATAAGGCATCTCCAATGACATTCCTTTAAAACCTCTAAAACCTACTTTTTGGTGGGCTATATCATAAAAACCTCAAAAAGAAAAAAACCCATCTTTCTATCCATAATCCAAAAACCTCTAAATAGATTTTTGTGGACCCTACATTCCTAACCATAAAATCACATATCTTTTATTATATTTATATTATATAACATGTATTATTACATTTATATAAATATATATATATATTATTTATATTTTTACTTTATGAATAAAATATATTTTATACATATATTATTTTATATAGTCAAAAAGTAGGAAAAATTATTTATAATTGTTGCGAGTAGTACATAAATAAAAATTAAATTATTACAATCAATTCACAAAATTAGGAAATCGTGGAAAATTTGGAATATTTGCAAAATTTTGAGGGTATTGTGTAGGAGCATAAAATTGATAATTTTGGAGGGATGAAATATTGGTGGCATTTTGCCATGTATTTTTATCAATATTTTGAGAATTGAAAAAATTCATAATAGATCGATTATAATTTTCATCCATATTGGATAAAATTTTGAATTATATGAACAAAGGAACTAAAGAAAAATAAAGGTAAGTGGATGTAGTTTGAACAATTTATATGATTGAGAATTTGAGAGTAGTATGATGAATGAGAAAAAAATTGTAACATATTTATAGGCAAAAAAGTAAAAAAAATATAAATTGTAACGGCTCTTTCAACGGCTAGTTTAGGTAGGTGAATTCAAAATAAAAAACATAAAATTCTATTAAAAAATTAATTAAATATATTTTTTAAAGAAAGGAGCGGTACCGTGAAGTCGGTACCGCTTTTTGTGGGATTGAAAAAAGCTATTGGCTACAACGGGATGAGCTTTCTTTTACAGGTTTTCAATTGAAAAAGGCTGCCCTAAAAGTAGCTTCCTATTCAATAGTGAGCACAAATGACCATAATCCCTTCCCAAAAGGCTATGTTAGCAACTAATCCAGACGAGATCATTGTTTTTTAACAAATTGACACCATTGTTTGGATAAAACTTACTAAAATTGCAAAAAAGACTTAAATGAGTTAAATCTGCATTAGAGACGTGAAACATTTGAGTTGTTCAACTTTTACTACACGAGTGATTTTCAGTCACATGCATATGTTCCATATTTAAACTGATGAAATTCGACAACTTTTAGTTTTTCTTCTACACGTGTCAAAATCTGATTGGATTTCTAATGCGCATGCTTAAACTGTGGGATCCTTGTCTCCCCACCCCATCCCCTAGGCCCTAATCTTTTCCTATATATATATTGTTTGCTCCAAGTTAAAATTTTCAGTGTGGAAATATGAGTGAGACTGGACATAACACTATGGGAGGACCAGCCATCCAAGAAAATCCCCCCGCCGTCGCTCACGGCGGCGGGCAGCGGAATCCGGCGGTGACAGCCGCCGGACAGAAGGCAATGGTGCCACCAAAGAGAGGGAATGTGATGAGAACAATCATTGCTGATTTGGCAAGATCTTCTTCTCCAAATCCTCAACCCACTTGATTAAGTTCAAGATTTTTCATAATAGTTACATAATTACTAATTAGGTATTTTTCCTTTTTTTTTTGGGGTTTTATTTTGCGTGTTTTTCTTTTTTTTGTCCTTTATTTTGGCTGGTTGTGGAGACTAACGTTGGTTGATAAAATTATAAACCTAAATAAATTCTGTATAATTTTGTTTACAATTATTTTGTTTACAATTTTGTTGGGTTCGTTATACCACATGGTTTCGCACAACGGAAATTTTGTAATGTAGTAGATTTTGGCATGTTTTAATTTTAGATCCTTCAATAATTGAGTCAGCAAAAGACGGAAGTTCAAAATTAAAATGTCAAAAAAATGTGTAAATAAACATTAATAGTTAACTTTTTAGGCATGAATGGATATTTTTGGGATTATGATAACAAAAATAGCAAAATCATTTGCAAAGAAAGAATACTCCATCTATCCCACTATGATAGGCTTGCTTTTCCTTTTGGTTCATTCCAAATTATAAATTTTGTTTCGGAGTATTAATTACACATCAATATACTAAACTATTCTTATTTAGTTTATTTTGTTTTAATAAAAAATAATTATCTCAATATAGTTGCGTCCATTTAATGCAAGGTTAAAGTAGAGAGAATATGAAACAAGATTATAATCGCAACTACATATGTTTTTGCCAAAATTGCCAACATGCATATAAGATTGGGTTGAGTTTTTTTTTTTTTATATCAGTTCGAAAAAGATTGGGACTACATTGGCCAAACCCCAATGGACCCGAAGCCTAACAAACCTGAATAATCGGATTAAAAATACACCGATGCAGGGGCCGATTCTACCAATTTTTGCCTATTTATCATACAAATCTAATGACAACATAAAATTACAAACAAACTAAATGTAATTATTTTGTTAGCAATTCTTTTTTAATAAGTTGGGAATCTTGGTTGGAAGAGAGAGGATAAATTACGAAAGGGTGATTGATACCACTTTTTCTACAAATTCCTGCAGTAATTATTTTGTTAGTAATTAACATTGCTAACAAGCTTATAAGGCCCAATGAAATATGGGCCCTTGACAACGTAAAAAAAAAAAAAAAAACTAATGTGATATATTAAAAAAAAAAAAGAAAAAAATTTCTACAAGGTGTTGTCAAGCAGAATCAAAACTTGGTGCTTGAATTTGAAGGTTTTGATATGGCAAATACTAACCATTATGCCACACTTATCTTTTGTTCAGTACTTATTTATTTTGTATATGTAATATTATATATATAACAGTTATACAAAAATTTTGAGCCACCAAATTTTATAATTTTTAGGGGCTGAGTCAGCCGATTCCTTCGATTAATATGAAGAACAATCCTGACCTGATGACTAGATTATTTCTGACAAGAAATGCGGTCAATGAAATATCAACCCAACCCAATTTTCCCTTGGTCCATTGGAGTAGGACAACTGACTCGACCAATAAGATTTGCCAACTCTAGTTACATTTGTTATGTCTTCTTAATTTGAGTGAATCACTTTCCAATTCTATCTTAGTGGTACGGAAAAATAGATATTTTGGGGGTAGAAATCATCAAAATCTTGATGAGCTTGATGTTATGTGGATTGAATCAAATTGGATGACTCAACTAATGGCCGACGGCACCGTGTCAAGTTTGTCCCATTCACGCACTTAATTGTGAGGAATGATGAGTGCTGACCTCACATTTATGACGTCATAAGTTAATCAATTTCTTACGCTACTAAAAAAATTCTAGATGTATATTGTTCAAATTAATTTTAGATAAATTTTAGTGTGCTTTAAATTCAAGATCTGTCACTTAATAATTAAATGCATGTCATATTTGTGACCTCACATGTATATTGTTCAAATGAATTTTAGATAATTTTTTAGTGTGCTATAAATTCAAAATATGTCACTTGATAATTAAATGCATGTCACAAAATTCAACTGTATTTACTTGCTCATTAAGTTGATTGTCTTTTGGCTAGCTCCAAATGTCAAGAGCTGATTGCATTTTTATTTCCGCGTATTTAACTCGTGGGTCTATATATCTATATATAAATTAAAGAGCCTACACACAATAACATAAATAAAAAATGAGACCAAAAAGTGAGAAAATGAGTGAAACTGAATCTTATACTCTAAGGGCCACTCAAGAAACCCCTGCCGCCGCAACAACCTCCGGCAGCGTCGGCGGAGCTGCGGCGGCTGCCGGGCTGAAGACCGCCATGGTGCCACCAAAGAGGGGGAATGTTATCAAGAAAATTATTGCTGATTGGACTGGATTTTCTGCTCCTAATTCTCAGTTCACCTGAGATAAGATCCACTTTTTTTTTCCCTTTATTTGTCAGAAATTAAACTTACCGATTCTGGTAGGAAATTCTGCAAATATTTCTGTTATTGTGAATTTGGGATATGTACATACATGTGAATTTTTATGTGGTTATCTTTGGCTGGACTGAGGTTCATTGATGTATAATATTAGTATGTAATTGAATTGTTATTGTTCAATTTCTTCTACTCATTCGGAGTTTCCTTTATAGTACGAATATTTTATTCCAAGTTCGGAATTTGGTTAACCCACAAATCTTATGCTTCGGCCGGCCACCACTTGCACATAAGGGGTCAGAAAGTGGGCCGGAGAAAATCTCCTCCGTACCTCCTCCAACGCTCAAATTAGCTTATTATAGAAATTATAGAAAGAATAGAAACCGGGTGTATATAAAAAGAATGAAATATTTGTAACATTCCAATTGTGATTAATAAATGAGCTAGTCTCCTGTCATTTAGACGGGTGAAAATATACTACCCATCTCGCTGATCCTCCCAGGATCCGCGAAGAAAAAAAGAAACAGAAAAAAGCCATTAACACCACAGACTCACTGTAAAAGTTTCCATCTTTTCATCTGCAACTCACCCAAACTTTGCTCATAATTTCCCATTTATCTTTCACATCCCCAGAATCTTCAAGCTCTTTCAGCTCTTTAGCAAGAATACACCCATCAAACAACACTGATTTACTTCTGTCTCCCTTAATGGTAACATGCTTAACTTCCGTATAAACACCAAGTACTCTTCTGCACGCATCTATTTGACGTCGGTCTACTTCCATTTTCCACAAAAAGTAAGCCGTAACACGAGCATAATACTTATTGATAAATTCCACCGTCTTCCATTTCTCTCCACAAGCATACTTCACAACCAGATATGTTACATAGATCAAATGTAGTAATAAGGGGACAACAAATAGCAACCAAACAGGCACAAGAAAGAAGCAAAGAAATCGATGGTTTTAGATTTGCTTTGTTTTTTTCTTCAGGTGATCTGAAGAATGAATATTGAGTAGACAAAGATATCTGAAGACGAAGCACAAAATGATACAAGTATTAGTATCAGCTAATACTTTTATGGAGAAATACTAATACATTTTATAAGAAAAACTAATACTTTGCAGTAGCACTACTAAAATACTATCTAAGAAATTACTAATACTTTTTCGAGAAACTACTAATACTTTTCCGAGGGACAACTAATACATTTTGGGGAGAAAAATTTAATTATATTCAGGGAAACTACTAAAAATACTCTCCAGGGAACTACTAATACTTTTTTGAAGGACTCCTAATATATTTCGGGAGTATATTCATGAGAAATACTAAAAAACTCTTCAGGGAACTACTAATACATTTCAGAAGAACTGCTAATACTTTTTAGAAGGATGACTAATACTTTTTAGGAGGACTGTTAATATATTTCAGGAGAAAAATTTAATTATATTCAGGGAAACTACTAAAAATACTCTCCAGGGAACTACTAATATTTTTTCGAGGAACTACTAATACTTTTTTGAAAGACTCCTAATACATTTCGGGAGTATATTCATGAGAAATACTAAAAAACTCTTCACGGAACTACCAATACATTTCAGAAGAACTGCTAATACTTTTTAGAAGGATGACTAATACTTTTTAGAAGGACTGTTAATATATTTCGGGAGAAAAATTTAATTATATTCAGGGAAACTACTAAAATACTCTCCAGGAAACTACTAATACTTTTTCGAAGAACTACTAATACTTTTTTGAGGGACTGCTAATACATTTCGGAAATATATTTAGGAGAAATACTAAAATACTCTTGAGGGAACTACTAATACATTTCAGAAGAACTGCTAATACTTTTCAGAACGACTGTTAATACCGATGGTCCCTGAAAACTACTAAAATACCACTGCTAATATTACGGAAATGCCACCGGATTCGGTCGATCCGTCAATAATAAGTCGGACCCATTAGACGGTCTTACGGTGAAATTTTTTGTTAATAAATAGGTTGGGGACTTCCTCAATCCTCACCCCCAAATAGGGGTGTTTCATTCAAAAAAAAAAAATAGTTGAAGATTTCTGATAAGGGCAAAATACGGTCTGGGCCGACCTGACAGGTCTATGACATTGGGCCGATCTAGTAAGGCCCATAATATTGGGCCGATCTCATTAAGCATTAGATATTGGGCCGATCTGTGGAGGCTTAAAAGATAAGGTTGTTCTAAGGGCATAAGTATTGGGCCGACCTATTGAGCCCATAAATAGGTGGAAGACTTATCATATGGGTCGATGTGCCACTACCGAGTACAAGTGGTTGTATGAATGACTGTTGTTGCAAAGGTCACGGTTTGTGTTAAGCCGACTTATCAAAGTCCCGCACGGTAGGCCGTCTGTTGTTGTTGACCTCATCGAAGTCTAACATGACTTGAAGGAAGAGGTCGGCTCGGCTCGAGAGATGTATGAGGCAATCGAGGATGCTTTGGAAATTTAAGGGGGCTTCGCGACAATGCAATGGGCCGGCGTGTTCGAAACAGTCGGAGCTATAATCTTACGGGCGTAAAATTAGGATTTTTAAGAGATCCGATCCTAATCTAATGATGACTCGACACGAATCGTAACGGAATCCCGGATTTTATGGAAACCCTAATCCTAACTAAGGTATAAAAGGCCCAAGCCCAAAGTTCATTCTAACCTAATCTCATTTTTTTTTTTTCATTACATTGCTTTTTTTCTCTCTAGCCTTTACTTCCTTTCTAAGACACGACTTAAACATCGGAGAGGAGTGCAGCTGGAGCCCCCTCCCCCCCCCTTGTGCGGGTTTTACGGAGGACTTCGTCTTGGAAGGTGATCGGCGAGGAGAGGTCAATTTTGGGAGGAACCAATTTCTATAATTAATTCATTAACGTTGTTAATCATAATTAAATAGGACAAGGACATCGTAGATCTACTTGAAGCACTTAAATAAAACCAAAATAATGTGATTAACTTGAAGCACTTAAACTGAGTTGAACAATCAATATAGATGTGAAGTCTTATTAATTAATTAAATTAGTGGGGAAGCACTTAATTGAGTTTTGACATTTTCTTTCCATAATGTAATCTGAATCATGGTACCCCATAACTCTATTTTTAGGAACTATTTTAGAGAACAAACTTTCTTACTAAGCTCTAAACAATCAATAGCTATTTCACTTTAGGACAAAATATAACGTCAATATTTTTTCCTTTGTAATATTTTAGCATACTGAATATTTCATTTATGAGAATTTTAAATCGATTAATTTTTCGAAAAGGAACATTTTATACTACATATAAACATATATAAAGTGTGATACAAGATCTATAATCGACAAAAATACTAGATTATGCATGGATTATTAAACTTATATACATTTAAATGTTTAACTTCATTAGAGAAACATTTAATTGTATCAAGAATATAAACCATAATAGCTCAAGCTGGTGTAAAAAGACTGTGTGATATGATGTCGTTATTTGGCATCCAGACTGACTCGTTGAGACATATCTCATCACTTTCTCCACAAAACTGGCTAGGAGCGGGATAAGAATGACGCTAAGAGATGAGGTTCATCCTTTAAGAATAAAAATCAGGATAATTATACTATTCCAACAGGGACTACCCTCATTATAAATGTAGCCCATATAAAAAGGAAAAAGTTCAAGAGACAAGAAAAAGTGAAAAATCATCATTTATTTTTTTTGCAAATTGACCCATTATAACCGTTACTCCCCCAACGGGTTAATAACCCGGCAACAAATTTCAAAAATCTGAAAAAAAAAGCACCCCAAAAAAGTGAAAAAGACCCCCCACTACCTTTTTCCTTTGCCTTTTAAACAATTTCTCCATTTGTTATTACATTCTAGCACATAACAACATTAAAGACTTTGTCAACATTTTCTTCACAATCTTCCATTCTGTCTGAAAAACAATCCAAATCAAATCAAATCAAAAATGGGCTCTTGCATTAGCAAATGCAAACCAAAGAAAAAACCCAAGCAAGAAGACAATAGCCATGTCCAAGATAAACTCATCATCATCTCACAAGATCCCATTTCTTCAATTCCACCAAAAATTACAACAATGCCCTTACAAAATCAAAATCAAAAGCCTCTTTCTCCAGCTCCATCTACTTGTTCAACATCTTCATTCTCATCATTTTCTTGTTCAAATAGTAACACAAAATGTACCAATACAGTCTCGTCATTATCATCATCTTCGTCCTTGTTCTTCGTCTTCGTTGTTGTTGTTGAGCGCAAAAGACCGATCTTTTTCGAACGAGTACTTGTGGTCTTGTGTGAAGGACAATCCACACATAATTGGACACAAAGACAAAAAAACAGTTGTGAGTGATCATAATAAAACCAAACAGTCGACTCAAGAAAAGCCTAACTTGAAAAGGGCGCGCGCCAATTCACCGACTCTTGTTAGGCAGAAGAGCTTCCGGAAAGAACAGAGTTTTGCTGCATTGCCAAACAGGGGACTAAGATCACCTTCTCCAAGCCGGAGATTCAATTCGGACAATAGTAGGAATGTCCTGACGAATGAAATTAATTCTTGCAGGCATCACAAGATTGTGTCCAAAGTGAATTCAGTTAGTTCTGGTCCAAAAGGGAAAGTTTTCGGGCTAGTCCGAACCGCGATTTGAAAATCGGTCGTAATTTTTCGGTGAGGAAGAAGGATACAATGTTTTCTCAGCAGGTTAGTATGAAGATTGATGATCAAGTTGATGTTGGAGATATCAAGGGGATGGAAGAGATGGATGTTGTCATGGAGGATATTAATAATCCACTTATTGCATTGGATTGTTTCATATTTTTGTGAATTCTTGAAATTAAGCATGCATTTTGTGTGGTGTGATCATTTTGTGTTCATAGAATTTTTGCTTGCTACTTTGTACCTTTCTTTTTATTTTTGTGTTTTTAATTGTTTTGGTGTTTTTGTAGAGTTCTACACTCGTGAACATGTTTGGAGGTTGTAGCATACATAGAAAAAGCAAACAGATTGATTGTCTCTGTTGAGATTTTGTATTTTTTTGGATTGAGATTGAGATTTGAGTGTGAATAAATCTCTAAATTATTTGAAAGGTTAAGAGTTATAATTTTGGGATTTTTCCAATGTGAACATTGACCAATTATACACTTTGTAATTTGAACTATTTGTTTTTGCAACTAACAAGCTAAACTTCGTGGGGTTTTCACTTTACAACCTCCAATCGAAATAAATTGAAATATTCCAAGAATATTCACCCATATGACCTGGAGGTTGCAAAGTGAAAAAATATAGAAAGTTTAGGTTGTTAGTTATACTGGTAAGGTGTTCATGTTATCGTCATGTTACAATTTTTGAATTGGAAATTAACTACGGGAAATACCATTGTTGTAAAAACCGCTAGGCACTAGTCGGCGGCGGTGGTGGGCCTAGCGCAGGCGGAGCCTTGGCGGGGTTCGGCGGAACCTAGGCGTGGTCAGCGGGCCCTACTCGAGAAAAAAAAAAAACGTGGCGGACAAGCGGAGCCTAGTGCCAGAGACTAATCGGACTAGGCGAGACTAATCGAGAAAAATACTTAACTGTGTGGAGAAAAACAAAAGCAGTATAGAAGGGGAAAAAAAAAGACATGATAATCCAAATCAAGCTATTCTCTAAATTATTTAGTAATTGGCAATCTGCAGCTCCATATGTTTTGTTGACAATCATCCTCCCCAAATTTAATCTTAAATTACTTGAGAACAAATGAGGATATAAATGCCATTTCCATGTCACATTTCTCTCTGATAATGATCACTCAAACTGAAAAATGATCAAATATGTACTCTGTTTTACAAGATAACATAAATAAAAGCTTCTCACAACTCCAGAACTGTAAACATCCTGTCAATTGACCAGAAATGGAGTACATCCGAATGGCCTGATACACCGGTCACATGGCGGACCAAAAGAGCTCTACTAGGGGACGACAATTTCCTCTGAACCCATTCGAGGATCCGATACTCGACCCGAACGTAGCAACCTGTTACCATTCAATGTCTAAACACAAGCTTCATATTATCCACTACTAAGAGGATGATTGAAGAATCGATAGTATTGATAAAAAGGAAGATAAGACAGTTAGTACAAATGGCTTTACAACTCCATTCAAGAAACTCAACAAACTGTACAATATTTTACATACATAAAAGGATACAAACAAATCAGCTAGACTTGGGTTTTACATAGGAGAGAACTCCAAACACAGTCTGTGTCGCGGTGAACAAGATCACCAAAACAGCAGCACAAAACTTTATAAACGACCAAGGAGTATTGAAATAATCGCGCCTCAAAATCGCCATCCATCTATTCGCCCTACGACCACAATGCCCGTTCACCTTCTCATAAACACCGGCATAGCAAAAATCAGGCGACAGGAGAATATTTCTGCCTAAAAGGTTGAACATATGATAGACCATCTCATCATCACCTAGCAAATTAGTAACAATGCCATGACGGCGCAATATTTCCACATCCTTCGATGAATTTACGAGACAATGCAAAAAGAAAGCATAATCCGTCACATATTTAGGATGATTGTCAATGAAGAAATGCTCGTACGCAATTAAATTTCTAAAAATCGACTCTGTTTCGTCCGAAACGCTAAAATTTGGGATTTTCATCACCCCTTTGATGAACTTAATGTCCAAGCAATTACTTTGTGTGTCCTTTTCGAATTTTATTCCCGATTCTTTTAGCTCGGAGGTTGAACTTATGGGCATTATTTTCTCTTCCTTGATCTTAACAAGTCTATTAGCTGTCATTTTCGCAAACGAAGAACACCAAATCCTATACACCAGGCCGAGAAGATGATCGACTTTTCTCACTGATATTTTTCCACTCACTTGTGAATTAGCCTCCGGCCACGGGGAAATATCGTCGATGAAAAGACGGACGAGGTAAAGAATATCGTCGTCTGGATTTCCGGTTTTCGTCATGCTGAAGAGCTGATCAAGAACGAAAAACGGGACCTGATTTTCAACCAGCATCAAGTCGTGGCGCAGTTGGCTTAGAATTTGTTCGTACTGGAAAATCGTGTCGTCGTTTTCCCTCAGCTCATCGAACCCGTATTTTCTGATCAGCTCGATTATGAAACACCCATCGAGAATCATCATCTCCACGAATTTATCCGAACTCAAGTCAATGGTCTCTGCGTAACATTTTCGAGCTTTTTCTTCCAGTGATCTCATCGCCGTCACATATCTATCGACGCTCGACTCTTTGCGGCGTTTTAGCAAACACTTTAGGTACATGAACTTGTGCTGCTGCATTTTCTGCAGAAGATGGCCTTTTTGTGGTGAAAAGGGCCAATTGAGAGTATTTTTGGATCATAAAGTTTCTCACTTCCGTAGCGTAGATCTTCATCGACTCTGTAGATCGTGGGCTTGCTGGGGATGAAGGTAGCTCAAGAAGAATGTTGTCAATGTGTATAGAGACATGGTCTCTTGTTTCAGACATTGTTATCTTCTACAGGAAAAAAAAAGAAACAGGGGTGATTTTTGATACAGATTCAGCATTTTTGCAAATTTGTTTTTCATGATATCACTTTTTTCTTTAGTGCAACACTTAAAAGTCAATACGCGGTTGTGATAAACATAAATTAATAAAAGGGACAGGTTTGAAAATTGTAAGAAATGGAATAAGTTATCATTGGATTTGCAGACAAAATGTCACAGGGGTTGTTTCGAGGAAAAGCACAAATTTTGGCAGGATAACTGATCTTTCACACTATTACTTTATTTACTTAGTTTAATTCATTGGGACGCGTTTTGAAATTTTATAAGCAACAAGTTGTGGTGTTGTTAATTTGTTTTTTTGTTTTTAACTCCTGAGAAATGCTTCAGTGAACTGTAAAGGGAATTGAAGCTGTTAGTAAAATGAATAGAAAAAATATGTTTTTTTTTTTTTTGTGGTTTTGTAATGGAGTATTGGATTTGTTTGCATATTGAAGCGGTAGTAAATATTTCCATCTTAAACATCTTTTATCAAGCATATTATTGAAATTAGAGTTTCATTTAAATAAATATTTTAAAGGAGCAAGATGTGACTTTCCGTGACATTAGAGTCTTTCCGATGTTCAGGTGACCGCTGATTAAGTTCGAGGAGAACTGCTTTAGTCTTACCTTGATGGTGAAGAAGGTAATTGGTCACTCAAACCCGGCCCAGTGAGATGCGGGAGTTGTATTCGATGAGTCCAAGGCCAGGTGTTCTAAAAATCGTTAAGCGCTAATCGAGCGTGCAGACGGGTCTAGCGCCAGGCGGGAGGATTAGACGAGATCCGAGTGGGGTTTGGCGGAACCTAATTAGAAAAAATAACGTATAATTAGATGGATAGGTTGACCCTGAGTAGTCTAGGGCGACTTCACAAGTATCGTGTGAGGACCAGAAATGACAGGCACGTTACAAAGATATCAAAATTCAAAATATCAATCTTTCTTAAATTGTAAACAAAACATAACAAAATACAGTTTTGGAAAAAGGAAATGTGAAACCAATACTTTAGTTTAACAATTTCTAGATTGTTTTACTTGTTAAGTATTGTGGGCCTTCTTTTTAACAATCAGCGGCCGTGTTTGGGACACGGTGAATCTGTCATAATCCTCGTCTTCGTCTTCATTATAATGATAAAGAAATAATGCAAAATTTTCAATACCTAGTACATTCCTCCTATTTTCTGATGTCTAAATCAAACACATATACAATACTTACTCCATTTTTCCCTAAAAAAAAAAAAAATACTTACTCCATTTTTACCTTCCAAGAACCAAGAAACAAAAAAAGTCTTCATTTAACCATTTCCCATATTTCAATCCGCAATAATCTTGAAAATGCCATTTAAAGACAATCTTTTTTTTTTTTTTTTTTAAAGACAATCTTTCATAAATCATAACCCAAATTCTTAAATTCTTCTCTACTTAAATTGAGCCATTCAAAAATTCCCAGAAAACCATGATTTCTCAAGCAATAACAACATACCTGACAATAATAATGTTCTTCATATTATCCACTAAAACAAACTCAGCTCAAATACCTAATCCCAGCTGCCCAACAACCTGTGGAAATCTAACCATCCATTTTCCATTTGGTACAAGCTCAAATTGCAGCCTCGATGATTCCTTCCTCATCACATGCGACCAAAATTACAGTCCACCCAAACCCTTCCTAAACCCCGGCACCGTCGAAATCCTCGACATCTCACTCCCCGACGGCCAAATCCGAATCGCATCTTCAATCGCCAGCGACTGCTACGACGATTCCGGCCAACAGATCAACGGCACCATCTCCGAGCTCACCCTGTCCAAATTCACCATCTCCAGCTCGCGAAATAAGTTCGCTGCCGTCGGATGCGACACGTACGCGCTCGTCGAAGGATCCAACGACTGGAATCAGATGAGCGCCGGTTGCGTTTCGTGGTGCGATAGCATCGAAAATGTGGCGAATAAGACTTGCTCGGGGATTGGGTGTTGCCAGACCTCGATTCCGAAAGGGGTGAAGGATTTTCTGGTGGATATTCGGAGTTTTAGGAATCATTCGAGGGTGAGGGGTTTTAATCCGTGTGGATATGCGTTTGTGGTTGAAAATGAGGGTTTTGAGTTCTCGTCGTCGGATTTGAAGGATTTGGGGAACAGGAAGAGTGTTCCTGTTGTTCTTGATTGGTCTGTGGGGAATGTGACTTGCGAAGAAGGTCGGAGAAATATTTCGAGCTTTGCGTGCCGATCGAATCACAGTGAGTGCAGTGATTCGAGCAGTGGGATTGGGTATAATTGCAGGTGTCTGGAAGGGTTTGAGGGTAATCCTTACCTTGTTGGTGGTTGTCAAGGTACGTAGGTAACGGATCGAATCGAGCCGAACATTGTATTGTTTAAGCTTGTTTTGTTTGATAATTAATCGAGTCGAGTTTTAGCCGAGTCGAACACTTAATCGAACTCATTTTTACACACATTACATTCATTTTTTTGATTGAGTCGAGCTTGAGCGAACTTTATTTTTTATTGAATGGACAATTGAGTTCAAGTTTGGTTTGTTATGTTAATGAACCAAGCTCAAATAAGTTTTTAACGATGGATCTCAGAGTCAAGTATCGAATAACTTGATTCGATTTTTACCCCTAGTCTTGTGCTATTAAGGCGCTCTTTTTAAATGTGTCATAGATTTAACGTATTTATGAGAAACTCCAGTTATCTTTCAGATTTTTAAATAATGAGTTATAGTATTACAGACAATGTCTTTTGTAGCGGCATTTGTAGTTTTGAAACATATTTGAGTTTTTTTGTAATTAAACTGAACCATTGGGAATTTTTGGTAATTAACCCCAAATCATGAATTTCTCATGTTTTTTTTTAATAAGGGTATTTGTGATTTTGTATGCAGATATCAATGAGTGTGAAAAAATGGATCCCTGTGAAGGGATATGCACAAATCTGGAGGGTAGCTATTCATGTTCTTGTCCGAAAGGATTTGAAGGTGATGGAAAGAAAGATGGTGACGGTTGCCATGCCAAAAGTCATACTACCTTGTTCTACATTGCTTCGGGTAAATTTCTTGATCATGGATTGAACACAAATTATAGTCTTTTGGTCTGTTTTTTGTTTATTTAGAATCAGGAAGATGTAATATTGAATGAAATGCTTAATTTTGTGAATGCATGTATACCGGCATGTATTTAGTTCAATTTGAATGTAAAAGTAGGGACCTGACTGAATTTAACCAATTTTCAATTAGGTTTCATGGTTCCTGCTATTGGAAGTTCTTGGATTTTTTGGAGGCGTAAGCAAAAGAAAGTCATTAAATTGAGACAAAATTTATTCTATCGAAATGGCGGCAAGCTCCTAGAAGATATGCAATCCCGTCAGAAAACGCTTCAAGTTTTCACGGCAGAAGATCTGAAAATGGCTACAAACAGTTACTGACGAAACTAAAGTTCTTTCGAGACAGCAACATTTGACTTATAAAGGAATATTGCCTGATGGAACGAATCGGATAGTAACTGTAGAGAAGCATGACGAACTTGATGACGCTGATATTGAGGCTTTCATCACTAAGATAGTCATCTTTTCCCAAATTAACCACAGGAATATGGTAAAGCTTCTCGGTTGTTGTTTGGAGACACAGGTCCCTCTACTGGTTTACGAATATATCACTGTTAAGACACTTTACGATTACATTCATGATGATGTTCTCGCACGCTCTCTTTCATGGGATATTCGTCTGAAAATAGCTGCAGAAACTGCTGGAGCACTTGCGTATGTGCATTCTGCTGCATCTGTGCCGATTATTCACGGATGTCTTACCAGCTCCAGTATACTACTAAACCATGATTATAATGTGAAATTATGTGATTTTGCATTAAACTGCACGGATAACTCTTTAACTACGCGCTGTACCGGCGTGTTAGGCTATTTGGACCCTGAGTATATGGATTCTGGTCGGCATACACCAAAAACTGATGTTTACAGTTTCGGAGTTGTCCTAACAGAGCTATTGACCGGAGAGAAGGTGATGAGTTCAGTGGCCAGAAGAATACTTGGCTCAACATTTTGTCACCTTAATTAGAGGAGGTAACTTGGTTAGGATTTTGGACCGTCGTTTGGACACAAATGGTAAGATCGAGCAGCTAACAGAAGTTGCTAAACTGGCGAGAGGTGCTTATCGGTTTCATCTCTGTACAGGCCAACTATGAAAGAAGTGGTGATTGCCCTGGAGAATGCTATAAGCAGGAATTCTAGCTCAACAACTGTCTGTACAAATTCAAGCCAACAGACAACTACTCGTAGAGTTGTGAGACGAAATATGAGCTTGTAGTTATATTTGTCTTGTAAATCAAAGTACATTCTTGATCCTTTTTGTTAGTAACTTATTATTAGTTTCTTGTATTATGCCTCCCTAGTCATTGTAAAACTCACTTTTACTTTTGTGCTTAAATTCAAGGGCCCCTAGTAAGTTGTCTCCATCTTTTCCTTCTCTGTTTTCTCTTATCGTGTTCAAATATGATTAATCTAACAATTTGTCATATTGAGTTTTCATCATCATAGAAAAATGCCATATTGACAAGGGAAATTTGTAGCCTTTTTTGTATCAGTAAAAGTTGTTTTTATTGTTTTTATTTTTCCAAAATTTTCGCATTGTTTTTCCTTTCCTACATGTGGCCAGCCATGATCGGGACATTTTCCTTTCTTTTCATATATTTCCATTTGTTTAAAAAAAGCGTTTCGATTTGAGTCTCCTTTCAATTAGGGGTGGTACGGTTCGGAACGTCGGTTCGATTCCAAATCGGCGGTTCGGTTCCTTATTTTGGAGGAACCGGAACCGTTGCCTCATGGTTCGGGTCCAAAACAGAACCGCGGTTCGGTCGGTTCGGAACCCGATTCCTCTACGGTTCGATCTGACTCGATTTTAACCGGAACCGTTTGTTTATCTTTTAATTTTTTGATTTCTTAAAATAATTTATCAGTTTCAATTAAAAAAAAATAAAGAAAGAGACTTGGACTTAATGTTCAATAAAGTTTTATATTAATAATATTATTAAACTATCTATATATGCTATTAGAGTATAGAAGAATCAAAGTTCTCGTAGTTCGTTTCTACAACATTTGGTCTAAAACATGTCTCATGTAGTTACGAAAATAAAACATGATAATAAACATTTAACATTTCTTCTAGCATGTATTTACCAAAACAAGATTATTGGTTTTAACCTTAAAAAAATGGTTCCATCACGGTTCCTAATTGGACGGTTCTAACCGAGCGGTTAAAACCGCGCGGTTCCACGGTTTTGAGACCTAGTAACCGGAACCGAATATACGGTTCGGTTCGGTTTTGGAACCGTTGACCAAGGTTATGGTTTAGGAACCGTTGACCACGGTTATGGTTTAGGAACCGTTGACCACGTTCGATTCCGATTCGTTTGAAACCCGATTTCGGTTCCATTTGGCCACCCCTACTTTCGATAATTCCATCTGACTGAAATACTAAAGACAATAGTGGAGAAAATAAACTCACCCTGTTTTTTGATGTTCTACAAATAGAAATCTGGAAAGACCAAATTAGAGTAAGAATCTGATCATGATCATTGATACAAGAAAATATTCTGTTTATTCTCAAAGGAAAGGAAAAATAATAACACTTACAGAAGTTGTTGCTGTAAAATTACAGTGTATAATCTCTAATACTCTACATACAAACTACATACATCTTTCCCTGTCAATCAGTACCCAATATTTTCATACATCTCTTGCATTCTTGAAAAATCCCAAATGTGGGATCATAAGAAAAAAGCCATTTTTCTCCTTCCCCTTATCCCGTCCAATCGATTACCACTGATCATCGTTGTTTGTAGTGTTTGGTTTTCTTGAAAATCGGGCAGTTTGTCTGAACTCTGCTTTCTCGGCTGCAACAGCAGGGTCGATCTCCTCAATGTCAGTGTCGCTGCTGTCAGTCGAGTCCATGGCAAAAAAGTAACGGGACAGACCAAAATGGCTCATCTCCTATAGTTAGAAAAAAAAAAAGGTTAAAGCTAAAATATTTTCTCCTAAATCCCTAAACTTTCCCATCCGACGAAGGAAGCTTCTGATTCATCTCCACCGCTTTCGACGATTTAGTAACAGAATTAGTTCCTCTTGATGGAGCTGAAGATGGAGTTGAAGCTTCTTAGGCATCATTTGTTCCCAATTGTATGCTTTTGGCAATCTTGATGCTTCTGAGATGAACATGAGAGCTAGAAAGCTGAAAATTAAGCACTTTTGCTTCAAAGAATTTGACATTTTGTGAAATATGCTAGAGAACAGATTTTCTCAGAATGGGCTCTTTTTATGTCCTCTTGAGGTTTGTTTGCTTTTTTAGGTAGCAGACATGTTGAGCAATCTAAGCAGTGGTGCCAAGTTGTTTTGTTTGAGGAAAGATGAAACAATTGGCAGACAATGTTGTGATAGAATAATACTTCGAGCTTGTTTGGCCATCTCCAACCCAAAATTTATTTTAGTGCGGTTTTGCAGACTAAAAATAACAATTTCTGCACCAAACTTAAAATTCATCTTCAACCCATCTACTTCAATTTTTTGCACTAAAAGGAATATACCTTGAATATTCTTTATTATTTCAATACAAAAACTATTTTATTAATACCAACTATTTTTAACATAGTATTATAAATTAATATGTAGTAATTAAAAATATATTTTTTATTATAACTAATCTATAATAATATATTAAACAAAGAATTTAAACAATTAATAACAAGATTTAAATAGAGAAAAAATATGGCATTCAGGTAGATAAAATTACAAAATACTAATTAATAATACAACCAAAATAAACAACTAAATTACATATTCATAGTTATTTAATTCTCAGAATTGGTATACTCCGCCCACAAATGATCTATTAATGCATTGCGAAGTGCAATATGAGCTTCTTTATCCTTGATTTGTTTATGTCGAGCAAGAAATTGTTGAAATCGGATATTTTCATCAACCGCCATTTCCACATTCGGAGTTGGCGCTTCCATCGCATCTTGAATCGGTGCATCGAGATTACGTTCATCCTCGACAATCATGTTGTGCATTATTATACATGCGATCATTAATATCTGCTTTATTTTATAATGTATGTTCTATGAGTTTATGTTAATGTAATGTAGTTCTTGTTTTTATCTCTTAATTGTCTTTTAAATATTTTTTTAATTTACTGTTCAAATTTAAATTTAGTAATATTAAATATTTTTTATTAATAAATAAATAATACATACAAATTATAATCTATTTAGAAGTATACAACTCTTTAAAAATACATTTTATAACATATTCTAATATAATAAAATTAAACAAAAAATGAAAAAAAAAATGAAAAAAAAAATAAAAACCTACGCTATCCTACAGTGCTGCGCCAACAATGACGCAGCACTGTTCACTTCGTTAAATTGACGCAAGTTTTAGCGCCTGATTGGAGCTCAATTTCAGCTCTATTTTGACATTTAACGTCTCGATTGGAGACGCCCTTAGGAGTAGTTTAATGTTGTTGCTTTTTTTTTGTTAGCTTATCCAACCAGAAAAGGGGTTGTGTTTTTTATTGTTTAAGTGAAGTGAGGAATTTTTGCACTACATTTTAGACCCCACTGTTGTAGGAAGTAATGTTTTTTTTTTTTAGCTGGGGGAAATCTTTGTTTGTCAGAGTTGTAGTGAAAGTAAAATAATTAGTAGTGTCTTTTTCAAAAAAAAAAAAATTAGTAGTGTCACTATGATGATATGTTTTTATGGTTACCTACTTACCTTGTTCCTTTATGTTATACCTAAGTGATCTGAATCCTCGTCTAACCCCTGCTCGGTCCGCTAGATGTCAGTCCTCCTTTGGCCGATTACGTTTTTCTTCTAATTAGGGCTCCATCTAATTCTAGAATTAGGTGGTATTACAAATAGCCCTGAATTTTTTTATTTTATGAATTGTGCCGCAAGAGTGTATTTGTAACACTATAAGGAGTACTTTTAATTTTGAAAAACAACTGAAGCTTTTTCGTAATTAACCTAAACCTCATATTAGTTTTTGTAATTATCCCTAACTTTTACTAAATTTAAACAAGATAAGATGTAATGAATCCTCCTATTTTTATCTCTTTTACAAATTGCAACCTCAAGAGGGTCGTATTTGTTAAATAAAACAATCCCAAGAGTTTATTTGTAACACTATAAGAGGTATTTATAATTTTGAAAGATAACCGAAGTTATTTGTAACTAACCTAAACCTCATGTTAGTTTTTGTGATTATCCCAAACTTTTACTAAATTTAAACAAGATAAGATATTATGAATCCTCCCATTTGATAAAATTTTCTGCCATTTTTCATGTAATGAATATAATGTACAACTATTGAGGCAAGAAGCAAGAGTGGGAATGAATAATCCAATGATCCTTGACAAATTGGTCAATGTGAGGTAACTTTTGACCTCTCTTTGGAGAAGTCTAGGGTTCGAGCCCCGGGGCATAATGGTGGACAATTGATATTGAGGGCTTCAAGCTTCGATGTGGGAGGCTGAAACTTGGTGGAAACTCAAGCATTTGGATAGAGTAGTCGTCCAAAGTGGAGCAAATCACTTAGGGGATGACTCCTTGTACGCGATAGTTGAGGATATATGGGTCTGAGAGCCATTCTGCATTCTCGCGGTTTACATGGGGCAGCTCCTAAGGGGCTGGAGTTGTTTCCTGAGTACTAGTCACGTTGGAACATGAATCATCGGTTAAAACAAAATAAAAGAGTGAGAAAGAATATTGAACCTCATTAAAGCATGTGTCATTTTTTAATACTCCTTGTTAACCTAGAAAGAGCTATCCAATTAAAAATTTAAAACTTCATTTTGATTCTTGAAATTCAATCATGCAAACATGAGGGAAGAATGGTTTAAAATAATTACTTTGGGCACTGAGTAGGGGGACAAGCCACAGTTCAAAAAGGTAAAGTGTGTTTGAAGAAGCCCCAAATGAGCAATTTGAAAATTCTTTGTCCACTCCTTTTAGCAAAAGGGAAATAATCAAATGCACAAATAAAGAGAATTGAGTGCCAGTAGTGTACTGTCTGTTCGTTTAACGATAATCCTTCAAAAAAAAAGGTTCAACCCCTCCTTCATTTCATGAGACAGCCCTATCATGAAATTGCAAAAAGTGAGCAATGAATCAAAACCTTAATTTAGTGAGGAACCACAGCCTAATGAGTAAGTATTTAAGACATCTTTGTACAAAAGTAGTCAAAGAAATAATTTTCTAATTGTGTGTTTTGGTTAGAGGTGTAAACATATCGGGTAGAGCCGAATATAATTGTGTTCAAACTTGTATAAATTTTAATCAAGCGTTTTGACTTTGGTTTGATTATTAATTGAATTGAGATTAAATGAGTTATAGTCGATTTGGACATGAATTGAGCTTGAGTAGTTTGATATTATTAGACATATTTTTATAATTAACTGAATAGAGCTTGGTATGAGCATTGTATATTAACGAACGGAAAAAATATGTTTAAACTTTGTTCATTGTGTTAAAGAACTAAGCCTAAAAGAGATTATTATGATCAATCTCGAATTAGTTATCGAATAATTTGTCTTATTTTTCAGTTCTCATCTACTACTCAGGAAAATTCGATCATTACATTTAGGGATAAATACGGGAAAATAATAATCTAAGGTTTGAGGTAATTAAAGAAAAATCCATAAGTTTTTCAAAATTATAAAAAAAAAACCTTGAAATTTGATTTTACCTTAAATTTACGGGGATAACTGTAATATATCAATGAATATCATGAGGTTTTGAAATGTTTTTTTACTTATGAAGGGGAAAATATAAGATTGAATCAAACATCTGAGTTTTTTGTTGATTACCCAAATTTCAGGGTTTTTATTTTATTTTAATTATCCCTTATATTTTAAAAATATTGTTGTTCATGCTTAGATCTATTCTATGTATTTCAAAAAAAAAAAAGGACCTATTCTATTGTGTGTAAGCATAAGAATTAAGAGATAATAAGGCAATGAAGCATGACAAATGGCTTATTGAGACTTTGAATGTCCACACACAAGTGAATAAACATATGATTGAAGAGGCATTTTCTAGACAATGAGGAGTTGGCCCAAGGTGGAACATTGCAACTTTCTGCTCAGTGGTGGTCCAAAGTTTAATAATCATAATTGATGGGTTCTTGGGGAAAATATTTTTTTCCTTTTGGGTTTGATGATGTTGATCATTTTGACAAATTTAATATGCCAAAAAGTTTTAGTGCACACGGGGGCTATTTTTATAATTGTTCTAAATAGAATAAAGCATGGGATCATCAATGCAAAGGGAATGTGACATCAATCTTGGTCCTTTGTGCATATTTTGGTTTTCAACAGTTCAATTGGATTATAGTACTATAGTCAATTTTGTTCAGGTATGTTTGTTTAGTGATTGTGAGCGATTGGAAAAATTTTTGGGGGGAGAGATGTATGATGTAATGTATTGAGAAATATATATTTAATATAGAAATATATTGGGAAACGTAATATATATTTGATTGATGATTGGGGGGAAAAATTGGACAAAATTACTTCTTGGGAGGCTAAACAAACAAAATTGGTTAATTAAAAGAAATATTATTTTAGAACGCGTGCTAGTAAAATTTCTATAATTGGTGTTTTCATCTAAATCATTCTCCACATTTTTTGGTGAAAACATGTCCTATCTAAAAATATATTTTTTCCTTCATAAAGTTACCAATAATTATATAACTCAAGTTGATATGATAAATCGACCCTCTAAAAAAATTACTTTTGAATTTCCTTGGGGAAAAAAGAAACGGAAGTAGCTTAGCAATGGAAATGAAAAGGTTCATGTATGAAAGGGAAGAAATTGGAGAGAATAATAATATGCTGAATAATATTATATCGAATGACTTTAAATAATGCTAATTGCACAGTGGGCCTAAAATCTGGGTCGGCCCAACCAGTGCGTATATAATAAAATGGCCCAATAGCTAACCCAAACGGTGCCCGAATTCTGGCCCAATTAACGCATGCTATATATTTTATAAATTATATATAGGGTGGAACTTAGAAGTTCAAAAACGAGTGGTGTGATTGGTTCGTACTGGATTTTATGGGCCCACATGACCCAGAATTATTTTCGCCGCTCCAATTTCTGTCCAGTTGTGTTTTCATCATGTCCACAAACCCCTTTCTCTCTCCCTCCCTTTTCTGTTTACACAGATTTTCACACACACAACACACCTTCAGGGTGAAAAAAACCCAAAAAAAAAAAAAGAAAAAGATGTTGGGGGTGAAGTGTTTGAAGAATATCTGAAAAAAGAAAAAAAGTAATGCAAGAAAGAAGATGAGTAATGTATCATGCTGTCTATGGCCAATCATATTGCTACATTTTCACCTTCTTACATTCATTATTGCAAATTCAAGCCTTCAAACCCTGTTGTTCTGTCGTTGACCGATCGAAGACCATCTTACAATCCCTTGGTTTTTCAGGTTCTTTTCCATGTGATTTTATTTAAATGTTGGTCTGTTTGGATTATTTGTTTATTTTGTTACTGTTTTACTGTTTTTGCTGTTCCTTTATTTTGATTTGGAATATTGAGAATAAGTTGTTGTTTCTAGAAATGTGAATGGGGATTCTTATTTGGGGGACAAAAATGCTGTGGGATTAAGATAATTGAGTTTGTGCTGATGATAATAAAGACGGCTAAATTACATATTTGGTCCACGATTTGCACTTTTGTCCACTAATTTAAGAGTATGGTAAAGTAGGACACTAACTTCTGATTGGTTGCACATTGAGTCCAATTTCTTCGTCAATTGCGAAAACAGTCAAAATTGCTCCCAAATTTGGGGATTACAACCCGTCGGTGGAAATAAAAAAATAATTCATATGCCAATGTCATTAAAATGATTGGAGGGATTGAAATCACCAAAATAATTTCGGTTGATTTCGCAATTACAAATAGAGATTCGACTCAAAGTGTACCAAATTAGTAGTTAGTGTCAAAGTTTGCCATTCTCCTAAATTAGTGGAAGAGAGTGCAACTCCATATAACTTAGTGGACCAATATACAATTTAGTTATTAGACTATGGATATTTCAATAAATACCCCTGAGGTTTAGCCTAGTTACCAAAAAACATGCATTTATATTTTAAAATTACAAATGCCCCCACGAGGTTTGTATTCGCTATACAAATTACCCCTTCAATATATGTTTAATTTGTAAAATAAAAACTTATGTCGACAAGGTGTTTGTAATTTTGAAAGACCAGTGGGCTTTTTGTAATTGGGCTGAACCTCAAGGGTTGTATTTGTAATTATCCCTAAAGATTATGTATACTGGAAAAAATTTATGTAATCAAGAACTTTTCAAAGTCTAATTTCTTAAACCATCCATAATATTCACATCAAAATTTTGTTTTGGTTATAAGTAAATTGAACTGAAATTCACCTCAAGAAATGTTTCTTAAGAGTTTATGTAGTTATACTCTCTGTGTACCTTTCTTGATAGGCTGCAAGACTTTTGGGTCCTCCAGCAAGATTTGATGCTTCAAAGCTAAAGGTCTTGTTTTTAGGAGAAGAAATTGGCAAGCCAACCAGAATTGTGCCAAGAACTTACACTCTCTCCCATTGTGACTTCACCGCTAACTTAACACTAACCATTTCGAACATTATTCCACGTGATCAGGTAAAATATTTACGCTGCTGTCAAAGTACTGTTATCAAATTTGGTTAATCATAAATGGTGCACCAAATGTTTATGTAAAAATTCCTGTGTGGCTCAACCAGGCTTACTTCTTGAGCTAGAGTTATGATTTATTCGTGTTTGCAGTTGAAAGGCTGGTATAATAAGGATGATGTTGTCGCAGAATGGACAAAAGTGAACGGTGATTTGTTCCTCAACGTCCATTGTTATGTGAGTGGACCAAATCCTTTATCAGCCATGGCTGCAGAGTTTAGATACCACATATTCTCCAAGGAGTTGCCATTGGTAAGTCCATCAATCGTTTATGATCATGAAGCCCCACATGTTAAATTTGTTTGACTCAAAGGGAGTGTTTGCAAACATTTAACAGTTTTTGACTGGAAAAAAAAAAGGTAGTTTTAAGTAGGGATAATTACAAACAACTCTCTGAGGTTTGGCTAATTACAAAAAGAACCCCCATATTTGATTATGTCTTCAATTTAAATTTAAGGAGGTAACAATAATATTTTTAAAAATATTAAGGGGTGTTTTAAAATGTTTTTTGCTTATGAATGGAGAAAATGTAAGACGGAACCATACCTTAAGGATTTTTTTGCAATTTTTAAAAACCTTATTTTATTTTGTAATTAGCGCAAACCTCAGGGTGTTTTTGTAATTATCCCATTTAAGTATTTTCAAATGTCAGCTTCTATTTCTAATTCTGCATAATTTAATCAGAATCAATTGCATCTCGCCTGTACAATTTGGTTACGGCGCTTCTTCAGGAACTTTCATGTTTCGGACATGTTCCATTTAATTTCGTAACTTTTACATCCTTTTTTGTTTATAACATGAAATTTCCAGGTTCTTGAGGCTGTGCTATATGGAGATTCAGATCTTTTCAGAGAACATCAAGAACTAATGGATGCTTCAGTGAGAGTATATTTCCATTCAAGCTCCAACAAATATAACAGAATGGAGTGTTGGGGACCATTAAAGGATGCTGCTCTGGTAGGCCAAAAACAAATACACACATATTTCCAATTTGAAACTGCACTGAAAAAGTATATTGATGTTTTTTTTCTTTTTCTTGAAATGCTATCATTGCTGAATATGCTGTTCTTATTTTGTTCCAGGGCAAAGGAGTAGATAATATAAATGCATATATATCTGCAAGCAAGGAAACTTCTCATGCTCCCAAATTATGGGGGTCAATTTTCCAAGCACTTGTTACCTTCCTGCTCTGATTTTGTGAATACATATTGGTGCACAAGATTATATTGCTCATTGCAAATTTCATACTGGCAGGAATTGTTTTAAGGTCATTTGATTGTTTTGTATGTAATACTTGGATGAGTTCTTGACTGGCAATTCTTGTTAAAAGAAGTTCACATTTCTCATTGCAAAGCCAAATTGTTGTGTTCTTTCACCCAAAATAATAATAATAATAATAATAATAATAATAATAATAATAATAATAATAATAATAATAATAATAATAATGATAATGATAATAATATTGTTAGTACTATTATTATTATGCCTTTGATGGGTGTGTATTGAAAGGAAGTGTGTTTTAAGTCTTTCATTTTTTTTTTTTTTTGCAAACCAGAAATTCTACCCATGCTTAGGATGTGATTGATCGTGCCTTCATTCCGTCCACTTTCATTTTCTAAGTGAACATTGGTAAAAAAAAATTAAAAGTGAAAATTGGATGTGTAAAGAAAAATTAATGATTGTGTTGATGTGATGGATACTTTGTTTGAGATATTGATTATTTGTGGAATTTTTGTAGAAATAATAGTGTACAATATGATACAAGAAAATGGAATAAAAATGAATAATTGAACCAAAAATAAGCGAATCTCATTTTATACATTTTGTTATCAAGATTAAGAGAAAAATAGTAATCAATTAAAGAAACTACCAAAATTATTTGTATGAATAGGAGAAAGAGTTAAAAATAAATAGACAATAGTATAGTTGAGAGGAAAATTGCAAAATTGGTCCTATAAATATAAAGGGTATTGCAATATCAGTCCGGTAACTTTTAAAGTTGTAATTTTAGTCCTATGACAATTTTGCCCCTCTAAAAAAAAAAAAAAATAATTTAAATTTTATAACTTTTACGGTTTGACAATTTTAGTCTTATACTTTTTAGTTATGATAATTTTAGTCCTATTAGTAAAAAAATCAATTTTGTCAAATTTGTACGTGTTTTTGTATTTCCATAATTAAAAAATATTAAATGTAAAACTAATAGCTCGATCTTAATATTGAATATTTTGGCTACAAGGGCATTCCTATAAGAAAAATATTAAAATAGCACTTAGGACCAAATTTGCACCAACTTAAAATTTATAGGACCAAAATTGCACAAATCAAAAACTTACGGGACCAAAATTATAAAAAGGGCAAAACATACAGGATTAAACTAGCAATCTCAATAGTTACAGACTAATATTACAAAACCCATATGAATACAGGACAAATTTTGCATTTTTCTCTATAGTTGAGTATTGAAAAATGTGAGAGAAAAATGTGTTAATTTTAAAAAGAAATGAGAAAAATGTAGTTTTTGCTGTCTCAAAAAAAAAAGGCAAAATTATTAAGCTTATAATAATATGATTTCTGGGAGCATATCACAAAGGGATAATTACAAAACTACCCCTGAAGTTGGGGGTAATTACCAAAAAAAAAAAACCAAAGAGTTTCATAATTGCAAAAACTACCCCTTAGGTTGATTATGTCTTAATTTTAAAAATCAAGTGGTTAATTGTAACATTTCTATAAATATGAGGGGGCTTTTAAAAACTTTTTTCTTATGAAGTGGGAAAATATAGACAGAATCAAACCCCAAGGTTGTTTTGTAATTATGAAGCTTCTCTGTGTCCTTTAGTAATTACCCCAAACCTCGGGTAATTTTTGTAATTATCCCTATAACAAATGCAGCATTCTTGTAAGAGAATGGACAATGAAGAAAAACATTCTCCAGGTATTGAACTCCAAGAAATCAGTATTTTCCTCAAGAAGCAATCACAGAAAGTATAACCTTATCAAGAGTTTGCATTTAACAAATAAATTATTAACAAAGGACTGCAACTCACATACAAACACAATAGTCTAAGCCAGCACAACAAAGAAAAGTATAACAAATAAGGTCCAATAATATATACCAACAAAGGAGAAAAGCACAACCTATATCCACAAACTCAAATCCCAGAAGTTCATCTCAGCTAAACATCATCACCCAGATATACAGAATACACCCTGAGGTCTCAAGTCTTTTAACATAAAATAGCCCGAGGTCCATGAATATGTATTTTAAAAATCTCAATGATACGAAGAAATCATCCCAAATAAATTTCACTTAAAAAGACCTATTCGGTTTGGGTGACGATGACTTAGCTTTTAGCGAAATCGACCAAGTCTCTGAAAAGTGCATCTTCGGGTTTTTCTTGCTTAGAGGTGGCTGGTGTTTTGATCGAGAGATTCTGGGCTTGCCCGACCAAGCTGTCATAAGAAGAACCCGATCCACTGCTCGAACGGGAGGGCCCACCATGGTGTTGCTCGAAAAACTGTTGTCTCTGGTTGTACTTGGAAGGTGGAGGTGGGATGTTGGTTGGAGGTGGGACATCCCAAGGAGCTGTAGGCAATTGGTCAGCAGATTTGCTCGTAGGGGCAGTTTCGTCATATTTTGGTTTTGAAGCAAACATTGATGCTGTCGGGTTTATGAAATCATCGGCGGGAGACGAAGAAAGTGTTGGTGGAGGAATAGACTTTTGGTTGGTTGAAGGGGTCGGGACATCAATAGTTGTGGGTCCCGATGTTCTTGCAGATCGTTGTGTCTCGTAGAGATCACCACTGAGATAATCGACCGTGTTTGAATCGGTACTGGTTGGTTTCTTCGAGGATGGTGGAGGAAGGATAGGACTGATTTGGACAGGCTCACTCTTGATGGGCTTACTCGGTGGACCTTGCATTGTATCCCTTATTGGTCTGGAATTATGTTATTTGCATTAATATTTACAACATGTAAAAACGGGGTAATTATACTAAACCCCCTACACTATGCGAGTTTTTGCACTTTGCCGCTTGACTTTTTTTTGTGACATTTTAACCCCCTGAACTTACCCCCTCCAAAAGGATATGGTGTGGGAAGACACTCAAGTTCAGGAGTAAAGTGTTAAAAAAAAAAGTTTAGGAGGCAAAGTGAAAAAATTCCTCATACTTCAGGAGACGTGTGATTAACTCTATGAAAAATAGGGATAATTACAATAACACCCCTGTGGTTTGGTCTAATTACAAGAAAGTTATAAAAAAAAACCTTGACATCTCATTTTGTCTTTAGATTTAAGGGGGTAACTGTAATATTTCTATAAAAGTTAGGGGATTTTTGAAATGTTTTTGCTTATGAAGGGGAAAGATGTAAGATAAAATCAAACATAGGATGGATTTTTGTAATTTTCAAAAAATTGTGTTTTTTTTTTGCAATTAGCTTAACCTCAAGGGTGTTTTTGTAATTATCCCTAAAACAACAACGCATGCCAAGCAAAATGAACCAAAGTTCAAAGGAAAAATTAGGCAGATTTTCAGAGACAGTTCATAAATAAGGGATAATTACAAAAAGTACCCCTGAGGTTTCACCTAATTACGAAAAAAACCAGCTAACTTCTAAAATTACAAAAATTACCCATAAGGTTTGATTCAGTGTTAAAATTAAGGGGTAAACTGCAATATTTTTATAAATATGAAGGGGATTTTGAAATATTTTTGCTTATGAAGGGTTTAAATGTTAGACAAAATAAAACATCGGGGTATCTTTTGTAATTTTGAAAGCTAGCTGGGTTTTTTTGTAATTAGGTCAAACCTCAAGGGTATTTTTTGTAATTAACCCTATAAATAATGTGAAAAGTTAAAAAAGAAAGTCATCCCATTGTCATGTGCATTGTGATACTCTTCTGTTAGTGCCTGATTCAGAGTTAATGCCATGTTTGCATAATATAGAAGAATCTCAAACATGCACAAATTACTTAAGAGACATCGGAATACTTGTAAGGGTACCTTCGTGCTAACTGAGCAAAATCATCTTCAGACTCATCGTCCTCATGATTCACATTCATAAGAGGTGCAACTGGAGTTTGTCTATTCACAACGGGAGCTACAGGTGTTCCCTTGGCAATATCGTCATGCTTACGAAGAACTCGCTGCAAATTATCATTCAATGCCAATCCCCTGCATAGAAGATCCTCGTCTCTGCAAAAAAAAAAAAGGCAACAGTAGTTATTACCATGTTGATCTACTTTAAAATGACGGAAAAACGTTAAACCGTTGTCTGTATTCTTACACAGTATTATTCACGAGAATCGTGACACGCGTTTGGTATGAGCGGCACTGGTCAACCAAGTCAACAATGATCTCATCCTTCACACCCTATATGAGATCCGAAAATTTATAAGTTTTGAGTCACCTACAGATTCTGGCATTTGTTTTCAAATAGATGGACTTTTCTTGCATTTGCAACAAAATTAAATATTGGGATAATTACAAAAACTACCCCTGAGGTCTAGCCTAATTACGAAAAACTCCAGTTATTTTTCAAAATTACAAATATCCACTTGAGGTTTGTATTTACCTAACAAATGGCCCCCTCTTGACTCTTGAGGGTGCATTTTTGTAAGCTAAAAACAAATGTGAGGGGACTATTTGTAATTTTAAATATTTATTCAAACTCGAGTTAACAATTACATGACAAAATCTTACTATCCTACGAGCATTTGAATGGAAACAGCACTAAATAACATCACAATAAAATACCCAGTTTCAGTTTTCAACAAAGCTGTCACCAGTCAATTTTCAGAAGGCTATTCAAACCATTATTAAAATAGTTTAATTAGAGCATATATTTCCATATCAAATGCAATGATATCTGCCATGCTCAAGCAGACGGTAGATTTTCAGCTGTAATAGGTTCATAATAAACCACAATCAATTGAATTATGGAGCACAAGAAACAATTGGGGTTACCGAGGACTTATCCAAGAAGAGTAACATGCAATGCCAACGGAATAATGAAAGAGTGCATATTTCAACGAACAAAAGGAAGGAAAACATAAGAATAAACAAGCTCAACCTGAGGATTATTTGGATCCAAGGCAGCTAGCATTTCCATAAGAACATCCGCTATTCCATCAGCATTTTGAATCTCTGGCAAGCTGTATCATATAGAAAAATGATAACTCATTTTCAAAGATGTGCAATTTCTGCAATTATATACAAAAAAAAAAAAGCAGGTGGAAAGTGGCAAACATAAAGGCCTAGCATAATTCTTTAAAATATTACGTAACTTTTAATGGTCACTTTGAACTCATTATATGTTGGGAGTGCTAGCAAAAACTTCTGCTTTTAGAAGAAGTGATTTATTGTAATAGAAGTAAAAGTAGTCGAGAATCGAGAAGTTGGTAGTGTTTGAAAATAGAATAAGAAGTTGAGAATATTTGGTGAAAAAGTTGGAAAAGTGTTTATTTGTTTGTAAAAGTCAAACCAAAAGCACAAGTAGAAATCTAAAGCACCCATCTCTGCTTTTAGATTCGACTAAATGAAGCAGAATCAGAATCAAAAGCAGAAGTTGGCATTTGCAAACAATACAAAGTGATTTTTTCAGCCAAAAACTAAGAAGTGAATGCAAACACTCCCATTAACTTCTACAATACACGTACCTGAGTCCAGAAGCATCAGCTTCAAGAGAGGCTTGAACAGCAGCTTCCTCGTACGGAGAAGTAGGGTGAACTATTGGATGTGTTTGTGGTGGAGTGAACAATGGAACAATATTTTCCTCACGAGGTGGAAATTCTACCCCAGCTGACTATAAAATTCAAAATACAAAAGACGCAATAGGTTATGACTAGAAGAATTCCAGTAACGAGTTACAACTTTCTCTCAATCAAATGCCCCTCCCCAATCACAACAGGGAAAAACGACCCGCATTCTCCAAATAAAACTGGACCAAAAGTTTGCCAAGTCAACTGGTTTGCAGTGAAGGGGACAGGTCACTTATTTGCTCCAACAGTTATAATTTGAATATTGTTAAAGCGTATCAAAGTACAATGCAATTCAAGGGCAAATAGCTTACACAAAACACAACAACAACAACAACAAATTAAGCCATAATCCCACTATGTAGGGTCGGCTATATGGATCATATCACGCCATCGTTTACGGTCCAAAGTCATATTCTCATTTATATCAAGATATAATATGTCTTTTTAAGTTTCCTTCCAAGTCTTTTTAGGTCTGCCTCTGCCTTTTTTTTTATTTCGGTGAGTGATTCCCCTGCCCTCTACACTTGAACGGGTGCATCTAAAGGTCTCCTATAAACATGTCCAAACCAACTTAATCTCGTTTCTCTAAATAGCTTACACAAAAGGTATCACTTTTTCCTTCAGTATTTCGTGACCACTATCATATAGTAATGCGTGAATTCATCTACAGTGTCCTGTTGGCTTTATAATAGATTTATATAAACAGGGAAAAGAAACGTAAATTTAGTCACCTTCAATTCGTTGTAAGCAGCAAAATACTGGGGAAACCGCCCCTAGCTCCTCCTAAAGCTTCTTGCCAAGTATCAATCAACACTAGAATCTTCTCCTCACATTTAAATCAGGCTGCAAACGTATCACAAGGAAGATATAAATGGTCCATTCCAATATAATAAGGAAGAAAAACAGAGACATAGTCGGCAAAAAAAAGGGTAAACCACCTTCTTCTTTACAATTTTGACCATGTCATGTAATATATCCCTCTCAGCAATCTGCTGAAACAAATTTTCCCCACAATTTTTGCTCAGAGTCTCCAGCACCTGAATCATAAATTATTAGACAGATAGTCTTAAATATACACAATTTTTATCGTAGGAATCGGGCTCGAAAAGTTTTAAAAAACCTGAAGTGATAGTGCTTTGAATAGAAAAAACAAAGAAATGATTTGGAGTCATATACGCAAAAATATGGAGTCTTAAAATCTAATCAATTGGAGTTACTATGGAACACCACTTATAAATACAGTTATTAGAAAGGCGAACATACTTAGGAGCAACCAACAGGCTAAGAAAAAATACAGAAATTAATGCCATTATTAAAGTCTGGGTAGAAAATCTTCAACATATTTGGAAATGGATTACGAGGCTTAATTTAGAACAAAGAGGAGAACAAAATTACAAATAGTGCAAGGAGCTGTATTTTAGGGCTTTTATTCCCCAGTCTTTTCTTCAGTATCTTTAATGCGTCCTTCGTTTGCCTGCAATTACGTCACCGAATACCTCATCAGGTTACTAACTGAAAATTTAACAAGCAATTTTTCAAGTAAACGAAAAGTACCGGGATCCATGTTTATTATGTCGCATAGCTCTATGTTTATTGCCCAGTCTGGACCAATCAGCATATCACTAGTAGCCCTCTCAGCAACAGCAGCCGCATTTGCCATTTCTTGATTATTTTCTATTCACACGCCGTTTCAATTTCTAAAGTAAGCGAATCAAACCATGTCATCAATCGCGATACGACAAAAAAGCAGATGGCATATATTTGGTATGCACATATCAAATACAAATCCATTGAGCAAGACAAATAACGGTTTTCCAATATTCGAAAAAGGAAAGAAAAACAGAAACCGGTAATAAAAATTGACAAAATCACACATACACAAGCATGTGCCCAAATTTAAAATAACATAACAAGAAAAAAAAATGAAAAAAAAAAAAAGAAAGAAACACAAACACAAAAACTAATTCTAGCAGCATAACACAGACATTTGATTAGTATTACCTTCAAATTATGAGATGCAAACCAAAGCCCATAAAAACCAAATAGATGCCCAATGAACACAAAAATCAGCAAAAATATAAAAAAAAAAGTAACCCTTCTCTTAATTCATTTTTACCTCTGTGCAGGAAAAAACAAAGCCTTCAAGCAAGTAAAAGGATGAAAATGATCTAAAATGCATAATCAGAATTCACATAAATGACTTTACCAAAAACCCAATTCAAGGATGGAAACAAACACCCCTAAGAAAAATGAACCCCAAAGTCCAAAATCACCCACCAAAATAAAATTGAAAAATAAGTGGATAGAACACCTCAAAGATCATGCCTTTTTCAGAAAACTAAAAAAGGAGAAAAAAAAAAAGTTCGGATGTAGAATAACAAAGATCAAGAATTGTTAAATCAATAGAGTGAGAATTCCAAAGAGATTTAATAGCAAAAAAAAAAAACCAGGATCTTTAGAAGATTACCTGCCAAAACCCCTTAAGTCTCGTCGAGTCCACAGAGAGAGAAAACGAAAGCTGATAATATACTACCAAATTCTATATACTTTAGAGAGGGGTAAAGAAAAACAATAAAAATGGGGTGTTGGGTGTGAAAGGATGATGAGATTTAGGTGTGTTATGTGGGATCTTGTGCGAGTAATGCGTGTGCGAAATTTCAACCTTTGGACCTTCTAACCTTGCGATAGAAGTACTCTTACACAATTTCTTAGTTTAAAGGCACGTTTGGTTGGACAAAATCAAAGGGATTTATGTGAAATGGGAATAAAATAACCCCTATTAGGCGAAGCACAAGGGTTGGAGCCTGAGGTTCGAATCCCACTTGTGACAGAGTTATGGCTTGCACTATTGGTCCCTCCGGGGTCCCATACGTGTGATATAAAGGGTAGAGTGACAATTAGATTGGGTAGGACCAGGGTAGTGGCGCTCGGACGGACTGAGAAAAAAATTGGGCAGGCGGAGGTTGGCCAAAATTCCATTCGTCAATATTTTCATGGTCCAAACCAGTGTAGTGTATTTTATTTTGGGTCGATCGGGCCATTAGGGCGAGATTACAAAGGCTCGGTTCTTTTCGACCCTCCATATTTGAGGGCCCGGACTAGCATTATTGTCGCCTTGTCGGAATATCTACACGAGAACCACTAGGAATGTCTAGATTTCACGGGAGAAGGCCACCCACTCCCAATGTTAATTGGGTGAAACCTTGACACATATATTATCGAGGAAAAATAGAACCTTAATATGTTGAACTTTGGGAATGCATAGTAGGAAAGAAAACATGTATTTAAAACATGTAATATTTATTTTGAGACAATAAATTGAAGATAAAAAAAAGGAGAAAAGTGAATATCTAATATAGTTTGACACTTTATCCATTATATATTTGGCCTTCATAACATATGAAAATCATTTTATTGTGGTAACAATTTTAACACTTTCCTTAATAATAGTAATAAATTATATCTTTATTTATAAATGGGAATACAAAAGAAACATAAATATTTACTAATTAGAGCTATTATGAGATATCTTTTTACCTCGTGTAATAATTTCAATATTGCTTATACTAATGGGGACCGATTGTGGTTTAGTATTGAAATTACTTGGGTTCGATCTCTACTAGATAACCTGGGGTCCCCTTATTAGGATTTCTCATTTTTTCATGATTGTAATATAAAAATTACTACTTACACCAAAAACTCTTCATTTCTTTAAATTTCCTTCCGCAAACAAACCCTTACACTTTCTCGGGCCTTTTGCTAAACGGGACAGTGTGTAAAATTTTATGAAAGACAGCAAATGAGGTTTGCTTGCTTAAGAGTTGACCGGCGTTTGACGGTTGTTGATGTATTATCCTTTGTTTTGACTTTTTGATTTTTGGCCACCGTATAGATACCACGTGGAAAGCGCGTTTTTGGACCGCCTACATACCCCACCCCAAAATTGGTCTCGATTCGATAGTAACACGCCTTTTTTTCTTTGGCATCGACCTTTTACGGGTTTGAATTGAATTTTCAAATTCTTTAGGGCATATTCTGATCTTAAACCAAATAAAAACTTTTATACGTTTTTTATGTACCATATCAATATCACATAAAAAGTAAAAACCACACACAATTTATAAACGTTTCTCCATATTACATAAACCTCTTCAACCACTTTTTTGGACCTCACTATCAATTTATAATTAATAATTAAAAAGTCATGTGTGGGGTGATGTGATATAATTTGATTTATACGTGTTGGAATTGGTCTTTGATAAATGGGGTGTTGACCCGATTTTGACCAATCAATTAAGTGGTTTCCATTTGTGAAAAATGGAATTAAATTATTTGTAAAAATTCTACTAAGAGAGTAGATGAGAATAGCATTTGGAATTTCTCAAACCGATTAGGGTGAATGAGAAATTAATCTAGAAAGTTACCACTTAATACAAATAAATGGTATGGAAAATGGAAAATGTGGGGGGGAGAGATGCTCCATCCCACATAGGAAAAAGGAGGTAAAGTTGCACACTTTATTTATCCTAAGTTGGACAAATGGGTTTGGGCCATGAGGGGCACCCAAGTTTTTAAAGGGAGAGGACCTACATGCTTGTGGGTTTGGTCAAAGCACACACGCCGCCGCCGCGCCCCGCCCGGTCCGGTCTTGGGCTTCAATTCTTTTTGGACCAAAAACCTTTAAAAATTAAATATTTAATTAATTTTTGTAATTAATTAGAAGAGTTCGACGGGAAAATGTTTCGGCCCACAAGACGCAGGGAGAGCACGGCCCGGTGCGGTCGTCGTCGTCTACTCGCTTAGAAGTCTGCGCTTACACGCACGGGCGCACACCGTGCGCCTGGGTCGTCTTAGGTGTCTTGGAAAGTCTGAGCTCGCACGCCCGTGCATCTAGGCCGTGCTCTCTGTGCAGTGCGTCTGTTTCAAGCAAAAATGTGCCTTTTCGAGCCTACTGACGCGATTTTCCGTCACGGGCATTTTGTTGCCTATATTAATGCAGCCCCTCTCGATGAAATGAAACACGACATTAATCGAGAAAACATTAAATCGAGCATTGCATTTAGCATCTTGCCCATTTTTCCTCCTTGAAAGCTTGAAAGTAATCAAACACTGGCTTGTTCGATGTTGTTCGGTTTCTTTGTCTTGCCGCTAACCGGAATTAAAGTCGTTGTATCTTAGGCGAAGCGTCGAACAGTAAGCACTACTATACAGGGCGTTTTCGTCTTGCGGAGATAGAATCTAATTACGGCCTCGACTTAAGCCTATACACGATCCCCGCCATTTTTCAAAAAAGTAAACCTTTCCACATAAATTTACCCAACAATCGCAAAGACAAAAATCTTTTTATCTGCATTTACCTCGTTGAAGACGATGGCATCGATTCGATCTCGTTCACACCCCATTCTTGCTCCCGCTCGCGTGGCTAAAAAGTCGCCCAAGTTTCTGGTGCCGACTTCAAACGTTGGCAACAAAAGATGCTATTCTACCTCACTACTTTGGGGTTGGCTCATTTCTAAGGGCGTCCCCCTCTGCCTAGTTGAAGAAGGCGAAGTTGACAACAACTGGAGAAATTTGTGGATGCTTGGCATAACAACGATTTTCTATGTCGCAACTACATCTTGAATGGGCTAGAGCGACACTCTCTACAACGCATAGCGTTAAGAGGCGTCCAAGGAATTGTGGCAATCCTTGGAGAAGAAATACAAGAGGCGGAAGATACCGCACAAAGAAATTTGTTGTCGGCAAATTCTGGAGTACAAGATGGTTGACACCAAGACGGTGATCGGCCAAGTTCAGAGATTCAAATCATCCTTCACGACTTAGTGTCTCAAGGATGCTTTTGAATGAATCTTTTCAAGTGGTTGCAATTATCGAAAAATTGCCGCCATTGTGGAAGGATTTCAAAAACTACCTCAAGCACAAGCGCAAAGAAATGGGGCTTGAGGATCGATTGTTAAACCGATCGAAGAAGACAACCGAAATCGATGTTAAAACCAAAAATCGGAATGGAGGCTAAGGCCAATCTTTGAGTCGAGCACTCGAGCACTCAGCAAGAAACGTAAGCACTCTCGGGAAGGAGAAATCAAGGCCAAAAAGTTCGGGAATTGCTACAATTGTGGCAAACCGAACCACATGGCGAAGGATTGCCGACACAGAAGAAGGGCAATCAAGGTGGCAACCAACAAGCCGATGTGACGGAGGACAAGTCGGTTCCAATAGACGCCGGAGCTCGATCTCTGTCGTTGTGTTTGAAGCCGATATGGTGGATAACCCGAGGAGTGGTGGATAGATATGGGGCTACTCGTCACATTTGTGCCGATAAGGAGATGTTCTCCTCCTACACTCCGATAAATGGAAGAAAGTTGTTCATGGGAACTCTCGACTTCCAACATCGTTGGGCTTGGAAAGGTGGTGCTCAAGATGACTTAGGGAAGGAGCTCACGCTTGTAGATGTCTTTGCATGTCCCGGACATCCGCAAGAACTTGGTTTTCGGTCCGTTGCTTAGCAAGGCGGATTTAGGCTAGTGTTTGAGTCCGACAAGTTTGTAATGACCAAGAATGGTCGAGTTTTTATATAAAGGTTACCTTGATAAGGCATGTTTAAAATGTCGTAATATCTATTTTCGCCAAGAGGCGAAGAATAAAAACGTTATACATTTTACTTGTTGGATTGTTCTAATTTATGGCATGATAGATTAGGACACGTAAACTTCAACACAATTAAAAGGTTAGTGAATGGAATTAATACCTACGTTTAAAACCGATTCACAAGACAAATGCGAAATTTGTGTTGAAGCAAAATTGGCCAAGGCCGTTTCATTCGGTAACGAGAAGTACCAAACCACTCGAGTTAATTCATACGGATGTGTGTGACTTAAAACTTGTGCAAACTCGAGGTGGGAAAAAGTACTTCATAACGTTTATAGACGATTGCACAAGATATTGTTATGTATATCTTTTGAAAAGCAAAGATGAAGCTTTAGTAGCTTTTAAAACTTATAAGAATGAAGTTGAAAATCAGCTTAATTTGAAAATTAAGATGATTCGAAGTGATAAGGCGGAGAGTATGTTGCTCCGTTTGAAGAGTTTTGCTCGGAAGCGGGTATAATTCATCAAACGACCGCACCTTACTCACCTCAATCAAATGGTGTTGCGTAACGCAAGAATCGTACTCTTAAGGAGATGATGAATGCGATGTTGCTAAGTTCGCTTACCCCAAAACTTGTGGGGGAAGCCATACGTTCGCGAACTACATTCTTAATAAGATCCCACACAAAGGTAAAAATGAAACTCCATATGAGTTATGGAAGGACGTAAACCGTCATACAAATACCTTAAAGTGTGGGGGTGTTTGGCTAAAGTCGAAGTACCTAAGCCAAAACAAGTAAGAATCGGTCCGGAGGAGACGATCGATTGTGCTTTCATTGGATATGCTAACAATAGTAGTGCATATCGCTTTTTAGTGCACAAAGTCGGCTATTTCGATATAAATGAAGGTATGATCATTGAATCAAGGAATGTTGTATTCTTGAGAATATCTTTCCGAACAAAAGAACGGAAAGAAGAAAGTTGATAAACGGACTTATGAAAGCGCAAGGTTACCTCAAAGTGATGATGAAGAGGAACCATGACGATAAAAGGACAAAAGTAGCTAAGTCTTTTGGTCCTGATTTTCTAACTTATATGTTAGAAAACGAACCCCGAACTATTCAAGAAGCATTGTCTAGTGCGAAGCTCCTCTCTCGGAAAGAAGCTATCAATAATGAGATAGATTCCATCATGCAAAATCACACTGGGAGTTGGTTGATCTCCCCGGGTTGCAAGCCTTTGGGATGCAAGTGGATCCTTAAAAGGAAGTACAAGCGAGATGGATCTATTGACAAGTATAAAGCCCTATTGGTAGCTAAAGGGTTTAGACAAAAGGAGGATATGACTTCTTCGATACATATTCTCTGTCACGAGGATTACGCCCATTCGTGTTCTCATTGCTATTGCGACTTTGCATAACCTTGAGATACATCAAATGGACGTTAAAACCGCTTTCTTGAATGGGGAACTTGAAGAGGAAATTTATATGGAACAACCCGAGGGGTACATTGCACCCGGTCAAGAGCGAAAGGTGTGTAAACTTGTTAAGTCACTTTATGGACTAAAACAAGCACCTAAGCAATGACACGAAAAGTTTGAATCGACTATGAAGTCAAACGGTTTCAAGATCAACGAATGTGACAAGTGTGTCTACATTAAAGGTACTACAAATGATTACGTCATAGTATGCCTTTATGTAGATGATATGTTGATTATGGGAAGTAGTCATGATTTAATCGTGAATACTAAGAACATGTTAAAAAGAAACTTTGACATGAAGGATATGGGATTATCTGATGTTATATTAGGGATTAAAATCTCTAGGACTTCAGATGGAATTGTCTTGTCACAATCCCATTATGTCGAAAGCATACTCAGAAGGTTTAATGCTTTTGATAATCCTCCGGCTAAAACCTTTGTAGATCTAAGTCTACACACTTGGCCAAGAATAGGCGAACAGTTTCTCATTTGGAATATGCAAGGGTAATTGGCGTCGATGTACTTAACGAAGCGTACACGCCCGGACATTGCATATTGGTGAGCAAACTAAGTAGGTTCACAAGTAACCCAGTATGGATCACTGGAAAGCCGTGACAAGGGTACTTAGATATTTAAAGTATACCATAAACTATGGAATACTTTTATACAAGATATCGGCAGATATTAGAAGGATCTTTGTGATGCCGGTGGATATCGGACACAAAAGACTCCAAGTCCACAAGTGGATTTGTTTTCATGATAGGTGGAGGAGCGGTGTCATGGAAGTCTTCTAGCGACGCGTGCATAGCTCGATCCACTATGGAATCCGAGTTCATTGCTTTGGATAATTTGGAGAAGAAGCGAAGAATGGCTTAGAAACTTTTAGAGGATATTCCTTGTTGGAATAAGCATGTCTTCTTGTTATGATACACTTTGTGATAGTCAATCAAAGCCAATCGGAAGGGCCAAAGCAAGTATGTATAATGGTAAGTCAGACATATCGTCGGAGACACAATACCATTAGGCAGTTGATTTCGAATGGGGTTATTTCGGTTGACTACGTGAAGTCAAAAGGAAAACCTTGCGGATCCATTTACAAAAGGTATAAATCGAGATCAATTTGTATAAAGCTGTTAAGGGAATGGGTTTAAAATCCACAACTTAAAGAATGTTCATAGCGGTAACCCAACCTTGTGAATTGGAGATCCCAAGACCTTGGTTCAATGAGACAACTAAGTTATGAATGTTTGGTGAACACTTGGAAAATGTGTTAGCTCATTCTCGATACATCCAAGTGTATTTAAACCTGTTTGAATGTGGTGAGGTTAAGTTTAAGACTTTTAATGATTCCTATCCGAAAGGTGGAGTATTGCAAAGATACTCTTCAATAGGAGATCACCTATATAAGTGAGAAGTAATGGCCACTTCAAATGAAACACTTATGAATCTAAGATATGGTCCGGGTAGAAATAGACACAACGTGAGAAAAGTGTTAGAGTTGTTATTGTGTAAGAAATCTTGTTGTCAGGTTTACACAAGCGGTTGAGTAGTTCAAGACATCGCGTCACTAAGCGGCTAGTAAATCCGAGCAAGTACCTTACTAAGGAAGGTTCAAAGCCACAAGCTACCTATCCGATGCAATAACGATTCGCCGAGACTTTCAAAGCGAATTTGCATACACGCATGTATTAATTTCATTCATGTGAGGAATTGTTGGAATTGGTCTTTGATAAATGGGGTGTTGACCCGATTTTGACCAATCAATTAAGTGGTTTCCATTTGTGAAAAATGGAATTAAATTATTTGTAAAAATTCTACTAAGAGAGTAGATGAGAATAGCATTTGGAATTTCTCAAAACCGATTCCGGGTGAATGAGAAATTAATGCTAGAAGTTAGCCACTTAATACAAATAAATGGTATGGAAAATGGAAAATGTGGGGGAGGAGAGATGCTCCATCCCACATAGGAAAAAAAGAGGTAAAGTTGCACACTTTATTTATCCTAAGTTGGACAAATGGGTTTGGGCCCTTGGGGGCACCCAAGTTTTTAAAGGGGAGAGGACCTACATGCTTGTGGGTTTGGTCAAAGCACACGCGCGCGCCACGGCTCGGCTCGGCTCGGCCGGCCCGGCCCAGGTCGGGTCGTGGGCTTGGGCTTCAAGGCCCTTATTCTTTTTGGACCAAAAACCTTTAAAAAATTAAATATTTAATTAATTTTTGTAATTAATTAAATATTTAATTAATTTTTGTAATTAATTAAATAGATTTAATTAATTTTCGTAATTAATTAGAAGAGTTCGACTGGGAAAATGTTTCGGCCCCGCGCACGGGCAGGAGCACGGCCCGTGCGGTCGGGTCATGCTACTGCCGAGAGTCTGCGCCTACACGCACGGGCAGGCGCACGCCCGTGCGTCTAGGCCGTGCTCTCCTGCGCAGGTGCGTCTGTTCAGCGAAAATGTGCCTTTTCGAGCCTACAGACGCGATTTTCCGTACGGGCATTTCGTTGCCTATATTAATGCAGCCCCTACTGATGAAATCATACACGAAATTAATCAGAAAACATAAAATCGAGCATTGCATTTAGCATCTTGCCCATTTTTCCTCCTTGAAAGCTTGAAAGTAATCAAACACTTGGCTTGTTCTTGTTGTTCCGATTTTTTTTCAGGCCGCTAACCGGAATAAGTTAAAGTCGTTGTATCTTAGAGGCGTAGCGAATCGGAAGTACACTAGTATACGGGCGTTTTCGTCTTGCGGAGACAGAATCTAATTCGGCCTCGACTTAAGCTATACACGATCCCCGCCATTTTTTCGAAAAAAAAGAAACCTTTCCACATAAATTTACCCAACAATACGAAGTTCATAAATATGAACCATTTTTTTTTCATGTCATCATAAACCAATTAGTCACAATGAGATATGGTTTAAACAAACCAATTTTTACCTTAAAAACTTAAACATGAACCTTGCATTGAAGATGCTCTTATCGATACAAAAAATTTAGGCCCCAAAATCTGAATTTTTGGGGTCTAAGTTGATCTACTCGTTTGCGTAACATAAGGAGCAGACTGTTCATGTTAACTACAATGGCGTAGTCAAGAATTATTACGGGGTGGATCCATACACGAAATTAGGATGGACCGGATAAAAAAATTAAAAATACACATAAATAGTAACTAAAATTTTGTTGGAAAAAAATTAACTAGTAAAAAATTATTTTTAAAAAAGGAGGACTGGTTCCCGGGTTAGCCCTCCTACCTCCGCCATTAGTTACAAAGCATAAAATATATATCTCTTGAATAAAAATGGGAAAGAGATATAACTCGATTCTTTCAAAATCGTAAGTCACTCATATTTTTATAATATGATATTGTACTCATTTATATAAATTTATTTTCTTTAGAAGAAATTTAATATAATATATAAAAAATTGAAAAGGCGGTATCACAAAAGCCGAACAACTTAGCTCAAGTAAAATTAACTCTCTCTTGCCCTACCCTAGTTGTTTTCTCTTCTCTCCTTCGTCTTTCCCCATGGGAGGATGAGGGAAGCCACCTTTATTTGTTAATATTATTATTTAATTTTTTGTTTGTCTCATTTTATTAGAGTATTAAGTTTCCTTGACACATGCTTGCGTCCCATTAATAAGTTGAGTTTTATCTTTTTAATAAGTGGTGTTATGATTCATATGATTTTCGTTCATAAGATTCAGTTTTTATATGTTGGTGTTCGGCTCAATATGTTTTGATGGACTTTCTTGAAATTTATGGTCAATTCGAGATCAAATACATTGATACGATATTTGTCCAACAATTATACAATCCATATATGCTAGTTTTACCCTTTTAAGTCGATAGATTCATATAATAAATTGTATTTATCAATATTTATTATTTTGACTATGGTCGGGTGGTAAACTAAGGTGCGTACGCGATTGGATTGAGCATAAGGCGATAAAAATCGGAGTGATACCAGGTTGGTACGATAAGGCACGATAATTTTTTAATTATTGGTAATTATATATTTAAATATATATATATATATATGAGTTGTTTATTAATAATTAACTATTGTACTTGACTATTTATATTAATAATTTAGTAAAATATATGTTTTAAGTATAAAATATAAAGAATATAAATAAATTATAAGCTTTATTTGTTAACGGCCTAACGGGCTTGTCTAAATAAATTTGACAATTTTGATTATCGTGCTTATCGTTGAAGAATTCAATTTAGGTTTCACCACATCCTCCATCTAGAAGCCATCTATCTTTGAAGAGTTGGTGATCAAGTTTGACAAAGGAAAGTATGAAGCTTCCCAACAAGCCCACCATTGTTGAAGCTTCAACCACCTACCCTCCCACATCCATCTATAAATAGGTGCTTCATTCTTGATTTGTAATCATCCCTTGTGAGTGAATATCACAGAGAGTAGAGAGATCCTTGAGAGTGATCAAAATCAATCCTTGAGAGATTGAGTGAGTTTTGAGAGTTTTTGTGAGTTTGTAAATCTCCTGTAAATCTATTCTTGTGCGAAATAGAATTGGTATTTTTCTCTCAAATTCATCCATTTAGTTTCATAATGATCTGTGATACCTAACAAGTGGTATCGAGCCTCGTCGGAGTGCTCACGGAAGTTCTTGAGGTCGGAAAATTCGAGTTTTACAAAGTTTGTAAAAACTCATTTTTCAAGCATTCCATTGGATTCCTCTCGTCGATACAAGTTAAACGCGTGTTTTCGGATCGAAAAACGGACATCGAGGAAGCCGTCATGCGAGCTGCCGGAACTCGAGGAAGAAGATGAACAGTAACATCTGCATGCAAATTTCCTTTTAATTACAAATCAGTCCCTGAGTTTTATATTTTTCATTTTTGACCCCTCAACTTTTTGGAAATTACATTTTGATCCCCAGATTTTCTGAAATTTCATTACGGCCCCTGAACTTTCAGAAATTACAGATTGGCCCCCTGAACTTCTTGATATTTCAGTTTGGTCCCTATATTTTTGAGAAAATTACAGATCAATCCTAAATTTTTCAGAAATTGAAATTTTAACCCCCAGTGTCTATTCCACCATTTTTGACCATTCGGACGTGACGGTATACTCCATTTCGTGAGATTCAAACTTTATCTTTGTGAACTAATTGTTGGAAGGTGAAAATGGCCACGGATGAGTCAACATCATATTCGGAGCTATGATTATGCTCAATGCTACCAATTACACGTTATGGAAACCCCGGATGGAAGATCTACTCAATCAGTAAAGATTTGTTCGACCCCACGAGCTAAAGGGTGTTAATCACGATCTTCCAAGTCAACCAGTGGAAGAAGTCGAATAAAAAATCTATTGGTCGATCCGACAATGGATTGACCATAGTGTCTTTCACCATGTCGCACTGAGACAGACGCGATATGCCCTCTGGCGAAGTTGGAGGACATGTACCAGGCCAAGACCGCTCGGAATAAGGCCCTGTTGATGAGGCGCTTAGTCAACATGAAGGTTTGAAAAATGGAACTTGATTCTCGAGCATACTAGTGAGTTTGAGCTTGGTAAATCAATTATCGTCTGCTTGGGGATGCCACTTGGAGATGAAATGCGAGGCTCTCCTACTTCTCAGTTCACTTCCCGATAGCCGGGAAACACTAGTTGTTTCTCTCGCAATTCGGCCCCAGAAAAGCAAACTTACCATGTCATGGTTAAGGATGCCCTATTCAATGAGGAGGCGAGGAAGAAAAGACATGGGCACAGATCGGACCCATGCCCTTGTGATGGAAAATCGAGGGAGACAAAGACGGGAAGCAACAAGTAGTAGAGGCAAAAGGAGAGGCAAAAGTAGGGGAAGATCCACTGATGGCGGAAAACCAACATATAAATGTCATCACTTTGTGGAATAGAGGGTCATATGAAGAAGAATCGCTATAAATGGCTACGAGGAGCAAGGTCGGAGCGGTTCAGTAGAAGAATAAGGGTGGAGAAATGCTAGCTATCATTCCTGGAGATGTAGCGCTCTGTTCAACCCATGATGAGACATGCCTTCACATCTCAAGAGAAGATCTGAGAATGGGTGGTAGATCTTTGCAACGTCTTACCACGTAACTCCTCATAAGGACTACTTCACAACATACAAAGTGGTGACTTTGGAGCGGTGAAGATGGGAAATTCAGTTCCTATGGAATTGTAGGAATTGGTGATATACTGAGATAAAGACAAATGTCGGGAGTATAATCACTTTGAAGGATGTCGACATGTGCACGATCTTGGTGAATCTCTTTCGTGGATTGCCCTGGACAAACGGGGCTATGATAATCATTTCACCAAAGGCACGTGGAAGTTGTCAAGAGGCACTATGGTAGTTGCTCGAGGACACATTTGTGGCACGTTGTACAAGACTTATGTGAAAAGATGTACATATAGCCTCAACATTCTTGAAAGAGGCTTCTCAAAATTTGTGGCACGAGACTCGGTCACATGAGTGAGAAAGGGTTGTCTACCCCGATAAAGAAGGAGCTTATCAATGTTGACAAGAAAAGCTGCGACTTTGGATCCTTGCAATCATTGTCTATTTGGTAAGCAACAAAGAGTCTCGTTTAGTTCCTCTTCTTTGAGAAGATCGGAGTTGCTCGATTTGGTGCACTCGATGTTTGCGGTCCCCCGGAGGTTGAATCACTAGGCGGTAACAAATACTTTTCGACATTTATTGACGATGCTTCTCGAAAGTTGTGGGTGTATTTCGAAGACAAAAGATCAGTGTTTGAATATTTCAAATTGTTTCATGTCATGGTAGAACGTGAACGGGAAACAAAGTGAAGTGTCTTGATCGAGATAACGGAGGCGAATACACTTCTAAAGCGTTCGATGCCTATTGCAAAACATATGGCATTCGACATGAGAAAACGATCCCATGCACCTCTCAACATAACGGTGTTTGAAAGAATGAACAGGACAATCATGGAACGTGTTCGGAGCATGCTCGATATGGCTAAGTCATTTTGCTAAGCCATTGCGGGGAGAAGCGATGAGTTGCTTGCTACGATCGAGATCACCATCGTACTGCATCAATTTTGAAGTAGGAGAAACTATAGTGCAGGAAGGATCCGTCATACTCTCACTTGAGAGTATTTGGATGTTTAGCATATGCACATGTATCCAAAGAGCTCGAGACGAAGCTTGATGCAAGGACCACTCCATGCATTTTCATTGGCTATGGAGATGAAGAGTTTGGATACGAGGTTATGAGATCCAAAGGAGAAGAAGGTGATCGAAGTAGGGATGTAGTGTTCCATGAAAGTAAGACAATGGAAGACATTGAAAAGCCCACAATGTCTCGGAAGTCAAATATTGGTGCTCAAATCTCGGATGCATCACGAACCGTTCGTGAGAGACGGTGGCGTAGTGCGGAAGATATACGAGGAAGCGAGAATATGAAGAGGTAGAAGAAGGTGTTGAGCGGTGGAGCCACAACCCGCTCTACCAAATGTTCTATACCATCGAGAAAGCGAGAATGATGGTGGATCTCCTCAAATTGTTCTAGAAGTTCGTAGGTGCGAAGAGGACGGATTCCATCTAGAAGATATTGAATCCGATTACCATACAACTTCTTTGAAGATGGAGAACGAGAGTTTCCAAGCGAGTATCTCATAAGGACAAAGAAAAATGGCTGCAAGCAATGCGGGATGAAATGGAATCTCTGCGAGAAGAATCATACTTATGAGATCGTAGAACTTAGAAAGAAGGGAAGAAGGCACTAAGAAACAAATGGGTGTTCAAGTGAAGAAAGATGGTAGCGGAAAAGTGGTGAAACACAAAGCTCGCTTGGTAGTCGAGGATTCAAAGAAAAAGGAATTGACTTTGATGAGATTTTTTCACCAGTAGTCAAGATGACATCAATTAGAGTTATTCTTGGTTTAGTAGCAAGTATGAACTTGGAGCTTGAACAGATGGATGTGAAGACAACATTTCTTCACGGAGATCTCAAAGAAGAGATCTACATGGAGCAACCCGAGAAGGTTTTGAGATTTCAGGTGATAATCTCGTTTGCAAGCTCAAGAAGAGCTTGTATGGTCTGAAGCAGGCACCAAGGCAGTGGTACACAAAATTTGACTCGTGTATGGTGAGTCAAGGCTACAAGAAGACTAATGCAGATGAATGTGTTTACATTCATAAATTTGCAGATGGAAATTTCGTTGCTCTTCTACTATATCGTAGACGATATTCTCGATCGTGGGAAAAGATGCAACAAAGATTAGTCATTTGAAGAAAGAAGCTGTCAAGTCTTTTGACATGAAAGACTTAGGACCAGAAGCTCAGCAGATTTTGGGAATGCGAGATAGTTCGAGACAGAGAAAGAACCTGAGGAGGTTATGGCTATCTCGGGAGAAGTATATTGAGCGAGTGCTCGAGAGGTTCAATATGAACAACGCCAAACCGATAAGCATTCCATTAGCCAATCATTTCAAGTTGAGCAAGAGTGCATGTCCATCATCCAAGGAAGAGATCGGGGAAATGTCGCCGGTACCATATTCTTGGCGATTGGAAGTCCGATGTATGCAATGGTGTGCACAAGACCGGATATTGCTCACGTAGTGGGGAACAGTGAGTCGTTTTCTCTCTAACCCGAAAAAGGAGCATTGGGAGGCGGTGAAATGGATTTTCAGTGCACGTGAAGGGTACATCAAAAATATGTCTTTGTTACGGGGAGTTGATCCATCTTGGAGGGCTATCTGAGATGCGAGATATGGCGGGAGATCTTGTGAGAGAAAATCAACTTCAGGATTTCTCTACACTTTCGCAGGGGAGCTGTTTTAGCAAGATCAAGAGCGAAGTGTGTTGCTTTATCCACAATGAAGACGAGTATATTTTGCATTGAAGTCGGTAAAGAAATGTTGTGGCTAAAGCGTTATCTCCAAGAACTTGGAATTAAGCAAAAAGATTACAAGGTGCATTGTGACGGATCAAAGTGCTCGGACTTGAGCAAGAACTCCATGTACCATTCCCGTACAAAACATATTGACATTCGATATCATTGGATACGCGAGGCGATAGAGCGACAACGATTGAAACTCGTTAATATCCACACAAAGGAGAATCCATCGGACATGTATTGTGAAGGTGGTTACACGAGAAAAGCTTGAGTTATGCGAGAGACATAGCGGGGATCTTTGATTAGGATATGGGTGGAGGAGAATTGAAGAATTCAATTTAGGTTTCGGCCACATCCTTCAGAAGCCATCCATCTTTGAAGAGTTGGTAATCAAGTTTGACAAGGAAAGTATGAAGCTTCCCAACAAGCCCACCATTGTTGAAGCTTCAACCACCTACCCCTCCCACATCCATCTATAAATAGGTCTTCATTCTTGATTGTAATCATCCCTTGTGAGTGAATATCACAGAGAGTAGAGAGATCCTTGAGAGTGATCAAAATCAATCCTTGAGAGATTGAGTGAGTTTTGAGAGTTTTTGTGAGTTTGTAAATCTCTGTAAATCTATTCTTGTGCGAAATAGAATTGGTATTTTTCTCTCAAATTCATCCATTTAGTTTCATAATGATCTGTGATACCTAACAATCGTGTTGTGCCGTATTTTCATGTTTTTACGTGTCGTATTTGAGTTAATTTTAGGCCCGCTAAACTTATTGTGCCGTGTTATTATCGTACCGGCACGATAACGGCCTGACACGAATAATTTGTCAGCCCTAGTTTTGACTGGTTCTTCGTTGTTAATCAGGTTGTTTCCAGTAATTTTAATGTTGTTCTCCGAAAAAAGAATGTGTCGGATTTAAAACGTTGCTTTGAAAACAATAGATTGCATTTCATGTTTACTAGTCAAGAACTAATTCTACCAATGGCGGCATTGTAATATAACGAAATTCTAACGTGTTCCTTCCCATTGGTAAGTCCTAACTCAAATAATAAAATAAAAGTGTCAAACTTGATGAGGTCGTTCATGTGATTGTGAATATCGTATGATTTATGATTTATCTAATAAGATATACAAATGTCTGTGCGGATTTTAATAAATGATTATTCAGTGAGGATATACTTATTTATTGATTGCAATATTTAAAAGCTATAGGTCTTATCATTATTAATACAAGCGTGATGTATGAAGACGATATGATATTAAATCCGACTGATAAGAAAGGTTTGGAAGAGAAAAAGATTGTGGCGCTACTAGTTTGTTGAGTAAGTAGTAAGATTGGCTCACTGAGTCCAATTTCATGGAAATATAATAATAATAATAATAATAATAATAATAATAGTAATAATAATAATAATAATAATAATAATAATTGTTTGGTTTTGTTCATAGGATTGGATAATTTTTTGGATTTGGTAGGAATATTGCTATTCATGTATTATCGGGCGGAGCTAGGCGTGTAATGTTGCGGGGGCTAAGTAATTTTAGGGGCTAGATCAATAAATACTAAATATTTAGTACTAAAAATTAATATTTTAAAATAAAATATACATAAAAATTATCGATTTTCAAAAAATTTGGGGGCTAGCAAGCATACGCCCATGTGTATTATATAATATGGAGTAATATTGTGTTTGTGAATTGTGATATGGAACAAACAGGGTGGACCTGGGTGGAGCAAGCCACGCACAGGGCCCCAATTTTATATTTTTAATTTTATATATATGTACGAATTGGATATATAGAATAAAGATTGCATTTGATAATATAATCCTAGCTTGGCGGATGGCTGAGGCAGTTTGGATCAAAAATCCTTGATTTTTGTTTGCCCTTTCTATCTTCTAACTGATTTTTTCCAGAAAATTCTCTCTCTATTTAAGTATGTGTTTTTCCTTTTTGCAAAGAATTAAAGAATTTAAATAGCCACGTCTTTAAGCTATCATTCTATCTTTTTATTTTGCAAAACCAAAAAAACAGAACTGAGAATTAAAAAATGCACGAAAATCAATTTTTCGTATCTAATTTATGAGAATTTTTTTTGTCTTTTATATTGAATTCATAATTTACTTTAATAAGACCAAAATGTTAAAGTTTGAGTATAATTTGTTAGTACATATCTTATTTAATATTAAAAATTATATTTGTAATATTGAATTTGTTATTTTTAATTTTTTTATGTGAACACAAGGCCCCCTCCCCCTTTTCCGATTCAGCCCCTCAAAACCTAGGGACCCGAATTTGTGGGAACAAATATATTTATTTTCAAAAGGTAGTATACAATAATTAATTTTTTATTTTGCAATATAGATTACGTAGGATAATTTATTAAATGCCCAAATTACCCTTGATCGTTGAAGATAATTAAACCATTTTCTATGGCTGGAAACCTCAGGAATATTGAGGATTACCTAATAACACCTTGAGCTGTCCTGATACTTTTAAATGTCCTTTTGATTATTTCATGGATTATTTCACGAGCCCACTCCAAAGTCCAGGGCCAATAACAAAATTGCCAAACAAGTCGAATTGGGCTGATAAAGCCCTTATCATGGTTTACATGATCTATGTCACGTTTTCATATATTATCAGTTTTCCAAATTAGTGTGTATGTTTTTATTTAACTATTTAAGCAAATTCAAATCTTTTACAAAGGAGGAAATTGATTGTAGCTCAGTTGGTTTGAACATTTGTAAATCAGGCTATTGACCTTCGATCAAATCCCACCCGTCCCACCCCTATCAGGACTTTGTAATTGTACTAAAAAAAAAAAAGAAATCTTTTATAAAGGAGAAGGAGCGAAGGTAACGAGAGTGTTTGCAAAAACTTATGCTGCAATTGGATATGAACGGAATTTTATTTTCGTTCCACTGGAGAATTTTTTTTTACCAAACATGCAATTGTTTATGGAAATTTTCAGAAAATATATTATTCTCTCGCTGTCACTTTTTCTCATTTTTTCTTTCACCAATCACATCTACACATTTTTCACAAAAAACTAATCATTATTACATATTCTCCCACATTTTTCACTATTCACTCACTCACATATTTCTAACTACCAATCACATCCAATCGTTATTTTACTATTTTTAAATCAAATCAACTTTCATCATTAAATATCCATTCATACTCTCAAAAAATTTCAAAAACTTTCATCAGAATTTTTTTTCACTATTCTCTAGCAAAAAGAAAATTTTCAAAATGAAAGCATATTCAATCACACCCTTATACTTTTAGAAGAAGTGATTTATTATAGTAGAAGTAAAAGTAGTTGGATCGAGGTTTGGTGGTGTTTAAAAATAGAAACAGAAGTTGAGAATCAAAATTTGAGAATGTTTGATGAAAAAGTTGGAAAAATATTTATTTATTTGTAAAAGCAAACCAAAAGCAGAAGCAAAAGCAGAAATCTAAAGCACCTCTCACCCTGCTTTTATAGTCTGATTAAATGAAATAGAATCAGAAGCAGAAGTTGACATTTGCAAATACTATAAAATAACTTCTTCTGAGCCAAAATTTAATAAGTGCTTCTTTTTAGTGATTACAAACACTCCCGATAATTTAAGTTTGCTCTAAACCCATTCCTTTTGGAGGTTGGTTTTAAATTTTTATTTTTTTACAACAGGTTTGTTTTAAATTTTAATAGACTAGATGAGCTTAGATTGATCTTAGATACGACAATTTCGACTCGACCCGCAAGTACCTGTCCCGTTTGAATTGCCCCACCCCATGATACGTGGCGGGCGATGCAGGTATAACTCCCTCCCATGGGTACCACCCCACTTTATAATTTTTAATGTATTTTATATATATAATATATAAATAATAATATATAAAATACATAATTTTTATATTTTAATATTTATCAAACATTTATAAATTGAAGTAATAATTTTTGTAAATAATATTTTATAAATATATTAAAAATAAATATTTTAATTTTTTTCATTTTTTCTATGACGGCCCCGTGCCCCCCCCCCCAATTCTAGAGACGGAGCAGGTATGGATATCTAGATACCCGACCCGACTCCACTATTATCATCCCTAATTGATCTTGGATTTTCCTTCTTCAGATCCGATTCCATATATAAAATTTTATTTTATTTCTAAAATTTATTACAAATATTTAGATGATAAAGTATTTAAAAATCATATTTTTTATCTTTTCAATAATATTCACTTTTAATTTTTAAATTATAAAATGGATCAAACTGATGAAAATCCAGATTTGGGACATGTATTGGCTTGGATCTTTAAAAATCTTGACGGATTCTCATATTTAGGAACCCAACCTCTGACATCCCCAGCACCCTTGAGGTTTAATCATATAAATTTGTGATAAACACTTATTTTAAATTTATATTTACTACATCAAGGTAAAAGTAATTAGATAAAAACTAATAAGAATTCTCTTCAACAATTTCCTATTAATTTTAGAAAGATTTGTCTTTTTTTTAAAATTAATTATGAAGAAGGTGAAAAGCGAATTGTTTACTACTCGATACTCGATTCGAGATCGATCGTTAAAAGCTCATTTGAGCTCGGTTCGTTAACATAGCAAAGTGTCGCGGGTCTCCTCTTCGTGGAGTGTTTTCTCTCTGTTCTAGAGTGCCCTAGTTCCCGATTCTTGTTTGATTGGTTCTTGAGGAGTCTCCGTCCGTTTTCTCGTTTCCTTCGCTTCTCTTTGTTTTGTTTTTGGCTGTGGGCTTGGTGCTTGTGCTTGTGCTTGTACTCGGGTTTTTCTTTTGTTTCGTTGTGTTGTTAGGTTTCGAGCTTTTTGCGTTCCTTCCCGTTTTCTTCGTTTTCATTTTGTTTTTCTTTTTTTTTTTGATAACTCGCCTTCAGTGCTTACGCCCGACTATGCCCGAGGACAACAACTCCGGCTCCTCATTGCTGCCGCCAAGGTAAACGCGGGATGTGCACGCCAGCGCCGAGTGTTCGGCGGGTGGCGACGTACAACCAGATCCTCCAGGTAAAGAGAACAATTATATTCGACCCCCAATCTACTAATAACGATCTCTCCCGAATCGAACCCACACGGATGCTATTCAAGATGAGTTCCCACCAAATCTTCACCACTCGCATATGCCCGGGAGCAATTTGATGAAACAGGGATATGAACCCTCGACCTCCACCCCACAAACAATTTGATGGAGCAGGATTTGAACCCCGACCTCCATCCCACAATTGCTTGTGGTGGCAGAGCTTTTGCGGGTAAGAGAAGTCTTGGTTAGGTATTAGTGGTCGATTGAGGATTCTGGTATGGAGAGTGATATTGCTTTGAATTCTGAAGTTCTCATTATCGGTGAAGGAGCGAGGTTGGGAGTTGATATTGAGGATGAAGACATTGTGAAAGTAAAGATGAATGTAAGAGGAGTCTTTTGGCAAATTGTTGGGGAATAAAAAAGTTAACTATACAGCCTGAAGAAACACGATCTTTGAGTGTTTGGCTCATTGAAGAACCTTTTGTCTTTGAAGGAGTTGGAATTTAACCTATTTCAATTTGTGTTTCGGAACAAAGAAGACCTCGGGAGAGTAGTAGAAGGCGGGGTGTGGTCGATTCGATAGCCAATGGATAATTTTGAAAGAGTGGAAAAGAGGGCTGAATATAAAAGAAGAAAAATTTGTGGAAGTTGATTTGTGGGTGCAAGTGTGGAATCTTCCCGCTCATTGGATTAGTCTTAGGAAATACGGTTGAAGATAGGGAAGGTTTTCTCTCTTTGTCGAGGATGTTTTGATTTTTAAACGGGTAGTATTCGAGGGAGATTTTAAAAAATTTAGTAACTATTGATATTGAGAAACCAATGTTAAGGGGAATAAATTTGAAACTTAAAGGAGAGGACATTGGGTTGATTTTAGGTATGAGAAGATTCATGGTTTATGTTTTTATTGTGGTGTGGTTGGTCATAATGAAAAAGAATGCCAAGAAAAGAAAGTGGATTTCTGAAAAAAAGATGGGAGGTTTGGTGATTGGCTTAAGGTCAAGATTTTGGTGGAGGTCAAAGAGGAATAAGAAGTACTCATCTACTGGGCTTCCTTAAAACATCAACCAATATCAATGTGGAATGACAAAGATGAGAGCTGCAGTAAAAGGTACAAATATATCGCAGAGAAGAAGGGCTCTTTAGTGGGGTTAAGGATTATGATCGAGACACGAAAATGAGGATGCTTCCATGCATTTTAATAAGGAATTAGAAGGGGGCTTGATTGTCTTGGGCTTGAGAATGGTGGTACTTCCACTAATGAAGCTCGAGAGAGAATTAGGAGAAACAAAAGGGCATAGGATAACTTCTTTATCGAGAGGCCTGGTCTCGAAGAGAAAGCAGAAAAAGGAAGCAGAGAACCATTTAAGGATATTTCAAATGTGAATGAATCATTAACCTTATGCCCAGGATTTAAGTATTCGGGAAGAGGTGGTCGAGGCTTGAGATTGAGGATCTTGGAGAAGGGAAGGAAAACATGAATATGAGTGTTGATTCCGAGATTAAAATGGGGAAGAGAAAAAGAAAAGTCAACATTTCAATGAGTGATGACTTTAAGGATGAAACTCGGGAAGATAATTGTGTTCACAATAAAAGAAAGAAAGTTAGTGTGATATTGATGATATGGTGGGGAAGCCGATACTAAATGGCCCCAAATTCCAAAATGAAAGTATGTGTGTGGAATTGTAGAGGGTTGGGAGGCCCAGTAAGTCAAGCGACTACGATAATCTAGAGAGGGGTAAATAGATTATCTCCATCTTTTCAATTTCGCCTCTTTCTCAAACCAAATGCTCAAAGACAATGATAAAGGTGCGGAATGTAAACAACACACGCCGATTTATAGAGGTTCAACCCACCAGGGCCTAATCCTCTACCACCCGAAGTATATCCAGGGATGGATTTCAAAAATAAAAAGATTTTATTAATTTACCAAAAATTAATACAACACCAACTTACAACAACACCTTGAAGAGCACCACACTCTTCTTCAACACCACCTTTGAGATTACCACAATCTCACTTGAAGATTACCACAATCTCCATCGGCACCTTGTGAAGATTACCACAATCTTCAACTTTGAAGAATACCAAATTATTCAACACCTCAACAAGAAGATTACCACAATCTTCTTACACTTAACACCTAGATCACCCAAGTGTGTTCTTACCACAAGAACACTCACAAGGATATCTTGTGTTGAATGATTACCCAAATTCAAGATTACAACTCGATAATTGATAATACAATAGAGTGCAAGTGTAATCAAGAAAAGCCTAGACCTCAAGAATGTGAAAGTGAATAGCTAGGCAAATTACAACAAGAAATAAGACAATGTAAGAACAAGTGTATTCTTGAGTGTATCTTGTTGTGTTGTAGTTTTCTCTCTTTTTTTGTGTTGCTTCAATTCTTCCTCTATTTATAGAGGATGTCTTGTACATGATAGGCTCTTGGGGACACAAAATCGCCAAAAAAATACCAAGACAATTGAAGAAAAGAGTTGTTAGAAATCAACCCCACAATTTAAGAAAAAGTTGTCTCAGTAAACTCAAGCGGATAGTTTCTTTGTCAAAAAGGTGTTCGACCGGTCGCTGAGAGATAAGTAGAAATTGAATTTCTGCGATTTTTACGGGGGACCGGTCGAAGGGGTTCGGCCGGTCGCCCCTATGTGTGACCGGTTGGAGGAACAATTTTGAGAAACAAAATGAGTCTGTTCTCGTGGTACGTCCAGTGCACGGCCGCGCCCAGGTCGGTCGACGTCGCCTACCGGCCGCCTGTGAAAGGCTGTGGCCGTCTATCTCCCCATTTCCCCGGTCCGTTTTGTTCCAAAACTCAAAACAGTGCGGGTTGCCTATAGGGCGACCCGGTCGAGCTCGAAACATAAGTATTGTCCAATTTTATATCGAAAATAAACTCCAAGAAATACTCAGAAAAATAGTAAAAATATTTTAGATCGATCGGGAGTATTAGGACAACATTCGAGGGGACATAGTTTTGATGTAAAAATATTTTGACATAAAATTATTAAAAACGTTGTCCATTTTAGTCGAAAACAAACTTGAAGAAATACTCCGGAAAATATTAAACCATTTTAAATCATTTTGGAGTATTTGGACAACCTTTAGAAACATTGTTTTGGTATAAAAACAAAATCATCAAAATCATGATAAAACCATTTATCAAAAACAGGCCTGTCAATTTTCGATTAAAGGAGTCTTGGAAACTCCACCTCCCGGAGGTTATTTTTCTATGTGAAAAAAAAAAAAAGAGTGCTTTTGTTAAGATGTCTATAAGCGTTAAAGGTTGATGATAGATGGGTTCTTTGTGGACCCTATTGGTACTAAAGGTGGTTTAATGGTTATGTGGTGAGACTATGGTGATTCATCAAGCGATCTTGAATCAATTTTGCATTGAGTTGGAATTTAGTAAGGATGGTGATAATAATAAGATGTGGGGGATCTTTGTGTATGCTAGTAATGATGATAAGGAAAGGATGACCCAATGGGAGTATTTGATCCAGGCTAAAAGGCAAGATGGGGTAGTGAGTGGATAGTGTTAGGGGATTTTAATGATCGTGTTCTAATCAAGAGAAAAAGGGGGTAGAATTAGGCCTCCTTGGAGCTTCACCAGGTTTAATTGGTTTATTAGAGGAATGGGGATGCTTGAGATACCTTTGAGGGGGTTTTACTTGAGCTAATAATAGAGAAGGGGAGGGTTTTGTTGAAGAAAAGTTGAGAGCTTTTGGATCGGTGATTGGGTGTTGAGGTTCCCTAAAGGCGCGGGTCGGGGTTGAGTTGAGCATCCTCGGATCACCGCTTTATTGTGTTAGATAATCGGTTATCATGTCAAGAGAAACAAAAGAAGATTCCAATTTGATAAGAGATGGTGAGTTGGAATGATGTGAAGAGATTGTGGCTCAAGCATGGGCTTCACATGTGGTGGCTCCCCATGTTTCAACTACAAGCCAAGGTTAGAAAGCGTAGAATTGAGTCGCTTAAATGGAAAGAAACTAAGAATGTTAACTCGTGTCTCAAATTGAGAGGTTAAAAGAAGCTTTGAATGATATGAGAGGGTTGGTTGGGAGTAGGGATTGGAGAATTTGGGATGAGACAAAGAAGGACCTTAATGAAGCTTATAGAAAGAGGAGATGTTTTGGAAAAAGTCTCAGAGTTAATTGGTTGAAAGAAGGGGATAAGAACACCAAGTTCTTCCATTCGATTACTTCTCAAAGACGGATGACTAATTCCATATCCAAGATCATAAAGCGATCTTTGGGCAAGAGTGTGTTAATGAAGATGACATTGAAAAAAAGAGGTGACTAGTTTCTACTCACGATTGTTTACTTACGATGGGGCAAAGAAAGTGATCCGGATATCCTTTCAGAATCCCTCAATCTATCTCGAGAAGATATTAACAAAAGATTGATCTTGCCAGTGGGAGAAGTTTGAAATTAAGCAAGCACTCTTTGATTTTAATCCTCAAAAAGCTCCAGGACTCGATGGTATGAGTTCTTTCTTCTTTCAGCTTTTTTTCGAAATTTATCCAAAAAGATGTATGTCTTCTTTGTGAGTAATTTCTTTAAAAATGGTAGAATGCTTAGGAGTATGAATCATGCCCTTATTACTCTTATTCCTAAAATTAAGAATCCAACTTCTATGAGCCATTTTAGACCCATCGGTTTATGCAATGTAGTCTATAAAGTCATTTCCAAAATTCGGCTAATAAGGCTTAAGTTCGTCTCGAGTTTTGTATTAGTGAGTCCCAATCGCTTTTATTCCTAGTAGACAAGCGATTGATAATGTTGTTATTGCCCATGAATGCATCCATTTCCTCAATAGACATATAAGCTGGTAAGAAGGGATTTATGGCCATTAAATTAGATATGGCTAAGGCTTATGATATAGTTGAGTGGGAGTGTGTTAGAATTACAATGAAAAAAATGGGATTCCATCCAGTTTTCATTCATTGGATCATGCAATGCATATCCTCTTCCTCTTTCTCCTTTAATCGAATGGTAAAACATGTGGCTATGTTATTCCTTCTAGGGGCTTAAGACAGGGGAGACCCTATCTCTCCCTATATTTTTCTCATTGTTCGTAAATTTTCTCTAGTCTTATAAAAAAATCATGTGGAGTCCAGTCTTATTTTGGTTTGAAATTGTGCGAGAAATGGCCCCATTATTTCTCATCTTTTGTTTCTTTGATGATTCTATCCTTTTCTGTGAAGCTAATTCCACTCAAGCTATTCTTATTAGAGATATTTTGGATAGATATAAAATGTGTATGGTCACCTAGTGAATTTTGATAAATCCTCAATTTTTTCAAAGTATAAATACCCCCGAGAGAGATAAAGAGATTTGTTCCATCTTGCATGACATTTGTATTCGGAAGTCCTGCGGTATTTAGGCTTGCCTTTGGGGATTGGAAGGACAAAAAAAGAAGTCTTTAATTATGTACTTGATTCGATTCGAGAAAAGAGTGCAAAATTGGAAGAATAAGTTCATTTCTCGGCTAGGAAGGATGTCTTGATTAAATCTGTCATAAATGTTATCCCTGTATTTGTTATGTCCTGCTTCACTTTACCTGTGGGCATTTGTAAAAGTATTGGACAGGTGGCTGCTGATTTTTGGTGGGGAGATCTTTGAGAATGGCAATCATAAGATACATTGGAAAGCCTGGGGAGAAGCTTACTGCCATTGAAGGAGGGAGGATTGGGTTTCCATGACCTCGGGCTATTTAATGCGACTTTATTAGCAAAACAATTGTGGAGACTTTATAATGAACCGAGTTCTTTGATGAGTACGGTATTAAGATCAAAATACTTTCCATCCGGTGACTTTTTGTATGAGCCTTTTTTACAGTGGAGCATCCTGGCTTTGGAAGTGTTGGATGGATGCTAGACCGCCTTTGTTAAAGGGTTCTTTGCGAGCATAGGTGATGGTGAGTATGGTCGATTTGGAAAATCCTTGGGTCCCCTGGTATCCCAAAATTTATTCCACATGAACCTTGATGGTGGTCATATTCACTCTCCTTCTTTGGTGTGTGAGTTCTTTGAAAGAGAATGGTATGAGTGGGATGTTGAGAAGGTCAAGATGTTCTTGGGGAAGGAGAAAGTTAATGCAATATTGAATATCCCTCTCGAATAGGCCCTCTCAAAAAGATAAGTGGATTTGGAAACTGAATTCTAAAGGGGATTTTTCTGTTAGCTCTTGCTATAGAAGCCTTGTGGAGGACAAGGTAGCTAGACTTTCAAAAGTCTGAAAGTAGTATTTGTACGGGTAAAATGCGAGATAGTGTGGAACATGATTTGGAAGCTAAAAATCCAAAGAAAATCAAGTTTTTTCATTGGAAATGTTGTCAAGTGATCTTACCTGTGAAGGCTAATATTGTAAAAAAAAATGAGTGAGCTTGGATGTCATCTGTCAAGTTTGTGGAATGGAAGTTGAAACAAAGAGAGCACTTGTTCTTTGAATGTGGGAGGCTGTTTTTACTTGGGAAATTGCTCGATTAAGTGGGATAATTGGAATAAAAATCAGTCATGTTTTGTTGAGTGGTGGTGGGAGTTGCGCTCTATGAAGTGGAGTCTTTGAAAATGTTGATAAATTGAGTTAACAACTTACATCTTGTGGTGGCTTTGGAAGACGAAGAACCTCTGGACATTCCAACAAATATGGAGGCCGTAGGAGAAGAGTGTCATTGATATTGCACACCGCAGTTGGCCGGAGTTCAAGGGTTCGGGATAGGTGTGTGCCTGGTGGTTTATTTAGGTGTTTCGAGGTCTTTGCATCATGTGGCGTGCTAGATGTTTAGTCGCAAAGTAGGACTCTCTGTCGATCTTTGTGGTTTACACCCCTTTCTTTTTGGGTTGTGGTTTGTTTTGGGCTTTTGGTGTTTGGAAGGTGGTGCTTTATTTTTTCCCTTTGATGTTCTTTGGAGGCGATCGCGAGTCGTTTTTTCGTGTTGAAGGCTTGAGTTATAAGTTGTCTTCTTGGAAAAGGGTGTATATATTTTTGTCCCTTATAACCTGTCTCCTTCAAGTTTCATAGTGCGACTCTTTTGTTGTCAGTTGTATTTATTTTTGTTTTGGTTGTTGTTGCCATGATGATCACCGCTTGACCACCCACATTGGGTTGGTTTTCTAGTCTCTTGTTTTAATGGCTCGATTTCTTTGTCATTTAGTTAGGCTTTGTAATTGGAACTTTGTGTTGTTGTTGGTTTCTTGGTGAAATGAATTTATTATCGTTTCGTTAAAAAGTTAACATAGCAAACCAAACTTGAAACATTTTTAATTCGATAAGATGTAAAACTCGGCTCGAGCACGACTCGATTAGTAAAAAAGTAATAAAATATGTGGAAAAATATCAAACTACTCGAGCTCGATTCGTGTTAGGCTCGACTAAAGCTCGTTCGAGCTTGATTCGATTAATAATCAAAAGAAGCTCAAACACAATTTTAAAGCTCAATTAAGATTCAAACAAACTCGAATAAAGATCTTGTTGACGTGCGTTTTGGTCAACAAGTAGAAATATGTAAAAGATTTAACACATGGAAATGAAAACGTGCATAACGTGTATTTATTTACGGCTAATTATGCCTTTTTGTATTTTATTTGTTAGGAATATTGGGGTCGGTCTTTTTTATAATTTGTTACTATCTCCGCCCTTTTTGTTCTTTTCCCCTTTCCGGACTTTTTATACCCCTTTTGAGTAAGTGGGTTTACAATAGTCATCTTTGCACTAACTATTCATTAATGAATAAAATAGCTAAAAAACGACACATGTCCTCTATAGTTGTGCATGTCGGCCAAAACTTGCCACTTGTCGACTTCTCTTCATAATTCTCGACATGTGGCGGTTCGATACCAATAAAGTGTCAAGCATGGGCATGTGTTTATTTTTACGAAGCTGTCGCGCGTGCGTTTCATTTCGAAACTTGGGCTCGGGGCTCGGGGCTCGGTGAGCCGTGTTGTGGTTGGGCTCGGAGTCGTTGGGCTCGGTGTGCGGGCGAGCCTAATTCGTGACGTGTTGTCGTACATCATTGTTTGACGTCATCCGTAGGTCACCTATTCGAATATGTGTCAGACTGATGACGTGGATTAATTTCTCACAGCTCGGCTCGGGTATCATCAAAGGCCCCCAAGTTTGATTCGAGAGAAGAATCTCGAGATCGGAGTTAAACTTTAATGCTAATGATGAACATTTAATGGGAAAACGGATTTCCAAGGTTTTAGTTCTTTCCTGGCACTGTCGTGTAGCAATTAATGCTTGAAACGGCGCATTAATTGGGTTGCCATAATGATGCACACGTGGCATCTTGTGTTTGGACCAACCTTGCGCGGGGCAAAAAGGCACGCGATTCTGTCGGCGGGCGTGGGGACGCGACATTTTGACATGTTTGGCGGTTTTGAGTTTTTAAAAGGCGCGTCTTTTTCGAATAATTGTCGCTATCGAGGAACCCTATCTATAAATACTCGCGTTTCCCTTCATCATTCATTTTCGCAACCACTCTGACCTTTGAGCTAAAGCAACTAGAAGAAAGCGAGAAGTTTCGAGTCGGCTTTCCAAGTTCGAGAGACTTCAAACTTAGGTATTTTTTCAAAATACTCTCCCTTTACCTATAAATGTCTTCTTTTGAGGATAGTAGGAGTTGTAGTTATAGTCTTTGAGGTTGAAATCGAAGACCCTCCTCTCGAACCATCATTTCTTTCTCACCAAAGATACCATCACCGCCTCGTAGTCCGAGCGTTATTGAGATATCTTCTCGGATTCTCCACGGCTTTAACGTCTTTGGGGCGGACTCATACTATCTTCAATCCGACACATGACCGTCTTTGGGGAGGAGCGGTGTATCAACCCGGACCGGCACAAGCAAGTTCCGACGAAGACTCATAAAGCATTGATTCTAGACTGCACCCGGCAAGAAGAAGAAGACATGGACCCATCGAGTGGAGCGTGACAACGAGAGCGAGTAGATGAACCATCCGGCGATTCGAGGCGGAGAGGCGCTAGGGCCCATAGGCCACCGTAATGGCGACGGCCGGCTGGAGGAGGCCCCGTCTCCGTGTCGAGCCTCGGTGGACGCCGAGTGATATAAACGATATCCCGAGCATCTTTGATGCACCGAGAGATGGGAGAGCTCGGCGAAGGTATCGTATTCAAGTGGTATCCATTTAAGTGTACCGGATGGCACCGAGGTCCCCAAGATATCCGCCCGTGGGTTGCGTGGGTATACATACCGACGCCCTTCTATTCGGATGCGGTTTCATTTGCCGGTTTTTCTCACGCGGTGGCTTTGCAAGTGGGGTATACATCCAACCCAAGTGCATCCCATTACGTGGGGTAGGATTATTGGCCTCGTGGTGATGTTCCACCTAGAGAAGTACCCTCGCCTAAGTTCAAAGAGATGAATGAACTCTTCGTCTGGCGGCGACTCCTTCATCAAAAGGTCGATCGTCCGGATGGTATTATGTACAAACCCGATTGGGGTATCCGGATAGTTTGGTGGAAGGTCTTCCTTCATCGTTGAAGGATCGAAAGAAAAATGGCTCGGGTGAGCGAGTGGCAATCTCGTGTGGAGAACGAAGGAAGGGAGACATCCTTTATCCTCCTTGATTTTGTTTTTGGTTATAGTAAGTCTTGTCTTTTTCCTTTCTCTGCTTTTCTTTGTTTATTGTTTCTTTTTGGAGTGACTTGTGTCTTTTTACCTTTGTAGAGAAGGGCATCAAAGGGCTCTGTCGCCCACTTTTATTCGAAGGTGGAGAACATCCGAGGCCGGGGAATCATGGACAGCGGATTGAGAGGTTGGCCACGAGGCCAACTTGGCCGCACTTGGTAGTTTGAGGCCTGCTCTACCCGCCGACCCCGGCCGAGGGGTGGCTCGAGACGAGGCGGCCGAGCGGGATGTGGAGGTCGAGAGAGGGCCTCAGCGAGAATCCTCTCTAATTAATGAAGAAGACGGCCCCATTCTCCCGGGGGCATCCAGGTGAGAATCGAGCGAGCTGCGTCGCCTCCTGTGGACTAGTCCGTGGGCAGATCATCTGCGCCCGTAGGCGAACCACTGCACCGGAGCCGCGAGTGCATCGCTGCCGTTCGAGGTAAACTTTGTATTTTTACATTTCCTTTTGAATTGTCTTTTTGTTTTCTTTTGATCTTGACGATGGTTGCTTTGTGCGGGCGTGGCTTAGACTTGCGTGCACGTCTTCAGCAGCGTGAGAAACACGGCTGGCTGACGAACTCGGGCGTGCCGTCGACTGACGGATGTGGAGCGGCTCGGAGAGAAGATATCCGGGCGGAAAACGTCCTGGCCGACGGAGTGCGGAGGCGGTTCATCCTCCTCTTCAAAGGAGAAGAGGAATTGTGATGGAGGAGCCTCGATCGAGGCCAGGGGTTGGTCGAAGCGGCACCCGAACATCCCGAAGCAGGATCCCCGAGAAAAGGAAGGTCCGCGAACTTTCTCGGATGACCTTAGCGGGGAAGGTCATTTCATTCCTCCAAACCAAGCAAGAGATGAATATTGCGGGAATGGTTGGACTACGCCCTCGGTGGTTTGTGGAATTCGTTCGATGTGCCACGCCAACGGAGGAGCAATCAAGGGTCTTACCTAGGAGCGGTCGGGCCGCAATGATCGTCCCGGCTCGTGCCTGGACAAAAGGCATCGAGCAATTCTCGCGAGAGGCATCAAGCCGAAGAAAGTTCGAGTATGCCATGGCCATGTACGGGGCGGATGATTGGCTCTTATGGCATGCGGTTGGGGAACCGCGAGTTGGAGAAAAAATATGCCGACCTGGAAAGGCGGCACGGAGATCTCGGGGAGGCTATGCTACCCTCCAAGGGTGCAAGAATCTTTTAAGACTCAGCGGATGAGGCTACATCTTGGGCCAACTCAGAGAGAGAGCTGGCTGCGAGGCCGAGGCCGAGTGAGATCGGCCCGCAAGGTGAAGAAGAGCTCGGGGTTAAGGTCGCCGAGCTGGAACGTCTTGCCTTTGCCGGCCGAGGAAATGGAGAGGCGTCTAGCCGATGTCTGTGAGTGAGGCTGAAGAAGCGCCCGCCAAGCAAACCGAGGAAGTTCGTAGAGAGGCCATTAAAGCTTACAAAAACTCGAGGAGTATGCATTCATGTTAACTGTGGCCATGCGACCGACCTTCCGAGAAATTCTTGATTTGATTAATGGCGGGCGTCTTCTTTTGCCGGAGGAAGACTGGCCCTCCCGGAGGCCGATCTCGATACCCTTCGGCCGAAATTTGCCGAGGCTTCTAATGCGCAGGCTCTCCTCCTCCGGACGTGGAAGAAGTTGGTTCGGTGGTGCGTCGAAATTCCGCCCCTGCTCGTTCTTGATGCTTTTATATGTACCCCTAGGTAGGTAATTTGGCTTCGTGTCTCGAGATGTAATGGGCTCCGCCTCCTTATGTAATTATTTTTGAAGTAGAAATGAATTGTTATTTTCCTTTCTGTGTATGTGTTTCAAGCTTTTTGTGGATGCTCGGCTTTTTCCTTTTTGTAAGATTGTTGCTGTCTCTTCTTTTTTCCTCTTATTTCTGTACGGGGCTCGGTTTTGATCTTCCGAGTAAGGATCGCCGCCTTAATCGATTCTTGTACTCGGGGATATAAACCTGTCCTTTATTTTGTTTAAATTTTGTTTATGAAACGAGTCTTTGTGCGCTCGGCGCATAATCGAGTCCTTGTTTTGTACTTGAGTACGTGGCCAAGTCTTCACTTTAGGCTTGGTGCATAACCAAGTCTTGATTTGATGCTCGGTGCATAACCAAGTCTTTATTTTGTGCTCGGTGCGTAACAAGTCTTGATTTCGTGCTCGGTGCGTGAGCGAGTCTTGATTTTGTGCTCGGTGCGTAACCAAGTCTTGATTTTGTGCTCGGTGCGTGGCGAGTCTTCACTTTATATGAGTGCGTAACCAAGTCTTGATTTCGGTGCTCGGTGCGTAGCCGAGTCTTGATTTTGTGCTCGGTGCATAACCGAAGTCTTGATTTTGTGCTCGGTGCGTAGCGAGTCTTCACTTTATGCTTGGTGCGTAACCAAGTCTTGATTTCGGTGCTCGGTGCGTAGGCCGTGTCTTGATTTTGCGCTCGGTCGAAGTCTTGATTTTGTGCTCGGTGCGTAGTAGCGAGTCTTCACTTTATGCTTCAGTGCGTAACCAAGTCTTGATTTCGGTGCTCGGTGCATAACCAAGTCTTATTTTGTGTGCTCGGTGCGTAACAAGTCTTTATTTTGTGCTCGGTGCGTAACCAAGTCTTGATTTCGTGCTCGGTGCGAGCCGAGTCTTGATTTTGTGCTCGGTCGTAGCAGAATCGAAGTCTTTATTCGTGATGAGTAAAAACCGTTTTCCTTTAAGAGCTCACGAAATACGGATGAAGGATAATTCTTTGGAATCCTATCCTGGATCATAGATCGACCCCAAATCTTCACTTTATTGATAATACCGCTTCAAGTATGCTACATTCCATGGATGCATAAATTTTCTCCACTCAAATATTCTAACTGGTATGCCCCACCGGATAAGGCGTGGGCGATCCAAACGGGCCCTCCCGGGTTGGCTTCAATGGGCTCGGTTGAATGCCCGTTACCTTTTTCAAGATCAAGATCGCCGACCGAAATCTTTCATTTACTTTCGAATTGTAGTACCTTTCACTCCTTTGTTTATACACTGCATTTTCATCTCGACATTGCACCTTTTTTTCTTCGAAAGCGAGTCTAGTTCGGCTCGGAGCGCGGCCTCATTACGATCTTCTTCAAAATTTGCATTGCGAAGGTAGGGGCTCCGATCTCGACGGGAATCACCGCCTCGGCTCCATAAGCTAAAGAAAAGGTGTTTCTCGATGGCCGCTCGATGTGTCGTTCAGCCCATGACCATAGTACGCAGGGTAGTTCCTCCGCCAATTGCCTTTAGACTCCTCCAATCTCGCCTTCAACGTATACTTGAGTATTTTATTAACGGCCTCAACTTGTCCGATTCGGTGGGGTGGTATGGAGTTGAGAAATAGTTTTTATGCGGAAACCTTCACAAAAATTTGAAACCGGTTTCGAATGTTTTCCATTATGCGTAACAATCGAATGTGGTATTCCGAATCTACGGATAATAGATTTCCATACAAAGCTCACAACCTTTTTTCTTCATCTATTTTTGCGGAGGCTCGCGCCGCCCATTTTGTGAAATAATCCACCGCCACAATGGCATACTTGACCCTTTTGCCAATGGGTAATGGTCCGATGAGGTCCATTCCCCATTTGGCAAACGGCCATGGGCTAAAAATACGGAGTGGTACATTCGAGGATGATATCGACTGTGGTGCAAATCTCGACACCTCTCACATCTTTTTGACGAGGTTGGTTGCATCCTTTCGGGGATGGCGGTGAAGTATCCTTGCTAGTATTAATTTATAGGCCAACGTTTGGCCCCCAGCGTGGTTGCCGCATATTCCCTCATGAACCTCTCGAAGTGCATAATGCTGATCCTGTCTCGGAAAGGCGGCGTAGAAGTGGGATGGAGTACCTCGTTTGTAGAGGATGTCGTCTACTAGTGTAAACCGAGCCGCTTGAGTTCGTAGTGTTCGGCCTCGGCTTTGTTTTGGTTGAACTCCTTTCTCTAAATATTGGATGATTGGGGTCATCAAGTCTGCATTCGGACGGTTTCGGATTTGTATATATTTTCTTTGCACCAAGTGACGGGCGGACAATTGTGTGACAAATGACATCGTGATGACATCGTCCCTGGGATCGAGCCGAGCCGAGCTAAGGCATCCGCTTGCATGTTTTCGGCTCGGGGCACATGTAAGATTTTTGTCTTAAAGTGTGATAATCTTTTCTTGACCAAATCCAAATATTGTGCAATCTTTTGCTCTTTCGCCGTCTTCGCCGTTGATTTGATGAGCGACCAGAGTCAGTCCTTTGTGAACAATAGTCGTTTTAGGCCCATAGAGGTCGCCATATCTAAACTGCTAGAGCGCCTCATATTCGAGCCGTTGTTCGTTGCGGGAACTGAAATCGTGCCGAGCGAGCATTTTTCATTTGGATCGATTATCACGATTCCGCCCCCTCGCTCGCTGCGCGAAGAGCGGAAGAGCGTCGACAAATAATTTCCATTCTTGGTCTTCATTGACCTCAATTGTATGGAAGACGTGAATTCGGCCACAAAATCGGCTAAAGCCTGCCCTTTTATCGATGACGTGGTTAGTATATAATGTCAAATGGCTAAGTTCGAATGACCCACTTAATCATCCGACCGGAAGTATCGGTCGGTGTAACACTTGTTTCAACGGATAGTTCGTCAATACTATAATCTTGTGTTCTAAGAAATATGGACGGAGTTTCCGTGCGCGGTAATTAATGAATAAGCCGACTTTTCCATTGGTGGGCACCGGAGCTCGGCATCATGTAACGCTTGGTTTGGTGTAATAAACTGGATGTTGAATAGAGCCACAAAATGGAGAAAATGGCGATTTTAAGCAGTGGTGGCTCCATACTTGGGGCGGTCTTCGAGATCGCTTCGCCATCGGACCGCCTTCCAATTCGTTGACGACGGCGAGGCGGTGTATTTCTACATCCGTTCTCGCCATAAGCTAGGGCCTTGGACCCGATCGACCCTCGAGTTGTTCCGCTCATCAGGAAACTCCGAGCCGGGAACTTATCGATCGAGTTAGGCGAAAGGATCAACTCCCGGTCGTCCGCGAACATCGAGTGGGCACGCAGCGATGTCGTGTTTGCTCTCGAAATGACTACCCTTTTATACGACTTTGCTCCTCCTCATTTTCTCTTTGCCGCTTCAATCATGACGGACATGTTGTTCATTACCCGAATCAAGCTTGGGGCCGTGGCGAGGAAATCCAGGGAATTTGAGGATTAATGTTAACATTTAGTTGTGGGTTGAGTGGGTTAGTATTTGCAAGGAGTGGAGGAGGTGCTTGAGAGTTCGTGGTGGCGAGAGTTTGCGATATAAGTTGGTTCATTTGTTGTACAAAGGTTGGGTTGGCGATTAAGCGAGCGAAAGGGAATAAAGTAGTAACTCCGCTTCCGTTTGGAGCATATTGTGGCCATTCGTAGTTTGGCCAGGTTGGTTGTTCAAATGTTGCTCTTGATCAAGCGGGCATTTTCGGCCGGTGACTCATTTTCTTCCCTTCTCCAAAGGTTCGATGTCAAATTTTCCCTGGTTTTCGCTTTCACTTGCTTTTTATTTGGAACTCGATTTGGACCAATACGGCCCCTCCTTCTAAAGCGCCAATTTGTTGACGTGCGTTTTGGTCAACAAGTAGAAATATGTAAAAGATTTAACACGTGGAAATGAAAACGTGCATAACGTGTATTTATTTACGGCTAATTATGCCTTTTTGTATTTTCGAGTAGGAATATTGGAGTCGGTCTTTTTATAATTTGTTACTATCCGCCCTTTTTTGTTCTTTTCCCCTTTCCGGACTTTTTATACCCCTTTTGAGTAAGTGGGTTTACAATAGTCATCTTTGCACTAACTATTCATTAATTAATAAAATAGCTAAAAAACGACACATGTCCCTCTATAGTTGTGCATGTCGCCCAAAAAACTTGCCACTTGTCGACTTCTCTTCATAATTCTCGACGTGTGGCGATTCGATACCAATAAAGTGTCAAGCATGGGCATGTGTTTATTTTTACGAAGTCATCGCGCGTGCGTTTCATTTGAAACTTGGGCTCGGGGCTCGGGGCTCGATGAGTCGTGTTGCGGTTGGGCTCGTGAGCCGTTGGGCTCGTGTAGCGAAGCGAGCCTAATTCGTGACGTGTTGTCATACATCATTGTTTGGCGTCATCCGTAGGTCACCTATTCGAATATGTGTCGCCCGACGACGTGGATTAATTTCTCACGGCTCGGCTCGGGTATCATCGATCTAAGTTCGACTCGACTCGATTCGTTTACACCTTGTTTGCTTTACCATTTCCCTTATATTTTTAATTGTTAATTCTATTAAAAACAATAAAGAATATTTCTATAATTATATCAAAACCTCAATGGTGCTTATCTAGTTATATAATTTTCTCTATAATAAGTACATACGAAGAAAAAAATGGATGTCATTTGAAATTTGTTAAGCAGGTGGCAAGCATCGACAGAGTTCATTTATTTTGAAATTAGTCATTTTCATTTCTTGGGATCACGTAAGTTAGGTGTATTTCAAGAATTTTGGCACATAAGAGTTTAATGTTCCATGGGAGTTTAATTGGCCAATTAGAGCTTAAGTGGTCCTACATTTTATAAGGACTAATTTCTACTTCACACTTGTATGGTGAATATTTTGTCTTAGTTGTTCGTAAATTGGTGGTGGATTGGATTTGGTTCATTTGCTTGTATAAATGAAAATCCAATTAAATAGGAGTACAAATGACCAAATATTCAAAGTGAATAGGTTAAATTGGTCAAAACTCGATCTTTTTTTATTATTTGAGGGAGTTTAAGGAGTCTAAATTTATATTTGATCATATATATAGTTAATTGAGTTTTATTTTAGAGCTAGCAATTTATCTTTTTAGCTTTTAAACTTTAGTACATGATAGTTTATTTCTATTATACATATCATAACAAAACAATTTAGTCAAATTTTATTGTAATGGTGAACTAATAACTAGAGCAGTCAAAACTAGTCCGGATCAGTGGGATGGCCCGATGATAGAACCGGCTAGGGCTACAATTTCACAAGTTCGAAAGGAACTATGTCTATTTGGTCAGCGGCCGACCTAGTGAGGGCGATGCAATTTATTTGTATTTTTCAAACATGGGTTGTTTGGGGCTCAAAAAATAGCGATTCGAAAGAATTTTGTGTCATCGAATGCGATCCAAATTTTCTCTTTTACTTGATACCAGCCCGGCCCGACATTGTTAAACTTATGAAAGGAAACAAATAGAATGTGGCGAAAAATTTGAATTAAAAAAAGGTAGATTAAAAAAGAAAAGAAAAGGAATTAACAACAATAATCAAAGAATGTGCACACGTTTCACTCAAATATTTCCCCCAAGTATGTAATATATATGTCAAGATTTTTGCTTAAGTAAAGGCCATCTGCCAGCAACAAACGAGAGATGGATTTTGCTTTACTATACAGATTTGCTTCTTCTGGAATGCAAAAAGGGCCAGCAACCAGTTAGGAACCCATTTCTTTTCCTGCATTTCCACCAAATCAAGAAAAATAAAATCAATTACCAAACATATAAAAACCATACACTTAAATAATTCAATTTGATCCTAATACGATCAGTTAAGTTTTGAATCTTAATCTAGCAAAATACACCAAAACTAAAAATAAAAATTCAAATTTATGGGTTCTCCTTCATGATCTAGTATAGTATCCCTTCTATCATACTCACAATAATTCATATCCATTTATTCAAATTTTAGGGCTAATTACAAAAATTACGTTTGACGTTCAGTCTAATTATATTAATAAAATCCAGCAATCTTTATTCTTTAAACTTACAAATACCCCTTTCTATTTCACAAAAAGTACTCTCTTGAATATTTGTTAAACAAATACAAACCTCAATGATATCTTTATAATTTTGAAAAATAACTAAAATATTTTGTAATTAGTTTTTAGGGATAATTACCAAAAACAATTGATGGTCAGGCTAATTTCAAAACAATCTAGAAGGTTTTAAAAATTAAAAAAATACTTGAAGTTTGATTCCGTCTCACCTCTCTCTTTACAAGCAAAAAAGAAACATTTACTACTCGTGATTTATAGAAAATATTATAATTACCCCCTTAAATTAAAGGCAATATCAAATCTAAAAGGGTTTTTGTAATTTTGAAATTTGTTCCCCTTTTTTAATTATCCCTAGTTTTTAAAATTTAGCCTTTTCGAAATTTGAAACTTTCTGGTTCAATGTATTCAAGAATCAAGAACATGACATACCTGCCACCACCGGTGGCGCCGCTACTTCTGCTCCCGCCGCTGCTTTCGGCGGTGCTGCTGCTGCCGCCGCCGCCACTGTTACAACTTGTTCTGCTGCTATCACTATCACTGGACCCCATAAATCTCTTCTTCCACCAATCCCTTTCACTCTCAGGCTTAGGAGAAACTTTCCCACTATTATTACTACCAAATTTGCCCTTCTTCCTATTAGACTTTAACGAAAATGGAAACACCATATTCAAAAACACCCCTTTACTCTCATAACTCCTCACATTCCTATGATCATTACTTTTCTTGCTCTGTTCTTGTTTCTTCAATTTCGCCACAATTTGATTGTGTTGATCATCTTGATGATCATTTTCTATTCTGTGGTGCTCAACGAGATCTTTCAACGAGAGTTCGTACGAGGATTCGGGCATGTTCTTCACCATTTCCATGAGTTCCCATTGCCCTCTGGCGATGGCTTGCGCTCGGGGATTGGGCGATGGAGGCCGGTGGCCGAGGAGGGGGTGCGAAGGGCTTTTTGGCGAATTTACGCCAGAGTTGTCGCTTTCCATGGCTTGTTGACAATGATTGTGTCGAAATTGTAATGTTTTTTCGCGATATTGGTGGTTGTGAGTGCTCTCGTAGTTTTGGGGTAGTTCGCTATCCGTGCAGACGAAATTCGTCGTGCCCGGATTGCGAAAATTAAGGTTTTGGTGGTAGTATATGTTGGAGAATTGCGTTTTTGGATTGTACATGGTTTCTTGGAGGAGGGATTTTGAATTTTTGAGTTCAAATTTGGGGATGAAAAAATGTCATCACTCATCAATGACTATATATATAACCACGGTGTACTCAAAAAAATATATATATATAACCACGGTCACTTTCCTTTTAATGACAACAAAAGTGTTCAATTGGTGCTGCCCTTTTTATTTTTTCATTTATTTTTTTTGTTGGGGTTAAATTGTCAAGGTTTCTAGATGGGTGTGGCCGTGTAAAGCAGTAAATTAAAGGGCCTCTCATTCTTCCCTATTTTTGTGTTCATTTTTCTTGTTGAGGAAAAACACGCGCCTGCTTTTCACATACCTTTGATTTTCTAAGCGGTTTTCTTTGTATTAAGTATGTATTATTATTGCGATCAACCTTGTGTTCACTGGTTAAACGTGTGTTGAAGAAAGCGAATGACTAATTCAATCTCATATTAGTGTGTGTTCCCAAATTCCTCATTGTACTAAAAAAAAAGTATGTATTATTGTAGAAATCGGATAGTGTTCGAAAGTGATTCGTTTCCCATCACACACCTCTCTCCTCTTAGGAATTGTAATAAAAACTACCCCCTCGGTGCAGGATATATAGTTCACTATTTCTTTTGGGATATCCCAAATATATAGTCCATTTTTATATTTAATAGTACTTTTTCATTCTTTTACTATTATATCCCTATTTAATATGCATTTTATAATTTACACTACTTATTAAATAAGGGCAAATCAAGTAAATATTTAACATATTCATGAGTTTTTAATATTTTTCTTAATGTGTGAAAAGTCAAAATTTTATAATCGGCAAAGTATGTATTCATTGCAAGTTGTTTTATGTAATGAATTAGGCACCTAGTACATAATTATTATGGTTAGTGGAATAATCGGCTAGAATTGATTAGGCATTAATGTATAAAATCGGCCCGAACATATATATAATTAATAAGGGATCATGGACTACGAGTAGAACGTTACACTAAATGATATTTAAAAAAATGTTAGGAATAATATTAAGTGTTGGATTTCTGAAATAAATACAGGGTGCTACGGCTGATTCTATTTTTTTTTTAAAATAAACATGAATAGAATTAAAATATTTAAGACAAAAAGAATAAAGTTGAGGCCCTGAGTTTATATTTTACTCCCTTCAAAGATTATCATTAAACATGCTTTAATTATTGCCTCATGGTTTTGTGAGTAGAAGACTAGAAGTAGTCAAAAGATCATGATTCCTAAGTATTATTAGTTTTTGAAAAGAAATATATAAAATGAAATTATAATAAAGGAATAATTATAATGGAGTGTATTATTGATTAATTGATGCAATCTAGTACGAACATAATGGAAAAAGAACAATTTGAACAAAGTGACACACATATTTAATATCCATATGCAAATTAATGATTACAAATTGATAGTTTTTGCAAATGTAATCATCTAAAAAATAAAATTTACTTCTAATGAATTAATGATCATATTTATGCAAAAAGAACTTGTGAAATCGTGTGAATTCGTCGGTGACTTTAAGGTGTCAGCAATGACAAGACTTTGAGAAATTTATTTAAGTTTGAAATTCACTTATTTAATCCAAGCCGACGTGAACACACACGCATACTTATTATCTCGATGTAAAAGTCACCGCGACTAGCCTCGATTAATTCTCGTCCAGGCGTTAGACTCCCTTGTTCACTTACATTTTTTTCTAATTAGGTCTCTCTTAACCCCACTAAGGTTACGCTAGACACTAAACCTCATTATATCGCCCGACTAGCACTTAGCACTTTTACAACATCGATTATTATCCTCTCTAATAAGCTTTCACAATAAGAAATATGATTTTTATGCACTGATTTTTTTTTTTTTTGGTGGCCTTCGCTAACTTGGTTTCTTGGAGTTACCCACACCCACTGTTGGATCAAGGCAGCCAATTTGGCCCCGAAACCCCTCATTTTAAAAAAAAAAAATTAGTGATTTTTTTAAATATTTGTAGTGTTAATTTGAATTTTTTTTTGGGGAGGGGGGATTTTCTATCTCGAACCATCATATATCATATTTTTATGTATCAGCCCACCTCATAAGAGTATTTTGGGTCTGTCATTGGCTCATTGCCCACATCATTTGATCTATATATCTGAAAAATAAACAACTGATCATAAAGTATGATCGCATAAATAAGTTATATGTACAGATAATAAGATAAAGAGCACCAAAAATATTTCAGAATTTAAGAAGGTTGCAATACTCAAGTTTGATTAATGGATTTGAAGTTGTTAAATTCAATGTGACTATGTGAGCATAAATTGAAGTTGTTAAATTCAATGTGAGCATAAAATTATCAAATTTATTGAAAACAAACCTCCAAAATTTACTATATTTTATATATATCTTGAAGTCATCAAATCAAAAGAGTGTCAACCTATCTATCTATGACCTCATTGATTATGCATCTCAATTCTCAACCCACACGAGTGATAATATTCTTCCTCATAGTAGTAATACAATACTAAAGAAAAAAAGAATATTTTTGACAAACAACTAAATAAAAGAAAAAAACAGCTGTAAATTTATAAACCATATCTACAGAGGATTTTCTAGAACATGTGTATACAAAAAAAAATTGTAGTTAATTTTCAGTTGGTTATGTCAATATATGTGCTTACATCTTGTTTCATTTTATATTCGGCTTTGTAGATTGTGTAATTTTCTTTTATTTGATGGGGCAGTTTGAAATAAGGGCTAATTACAAAACGCCATGAGGTTCAGGCTAATTACAAAAACTTTAGAGATCTTTGGAAATTACAAAAGACACATTAAAATTTGATTCGATCTAATATTTTCCCTATTCGTAAGCAAAAACAGTTCAAAATCCACCTGATATTTATAGGAATATTACAATTACCATATCCCTCAAATTTAGTTAAGACATAATCAAATATGAGGTGACTTTTTATAATTTTAAAATATTTTTAGATTTTTTGGAATTAACCAAACCTCGAGGAATTTTTTTGTATTATCCCTTGAAATATATAATCAAGGGACAGAATATATATTTTACATAATACACCAAAAGCTTCAGATAGTAGTTAGATAATATATTTTAAAAAAGCTTTTCAAGAAGATAAAAAAAAAAGGAAAAACTTTGATAGTTCACAAAGAAATTATGGTAAGAAGAGGGGTGGGTTTGCAAATTCCCACAATCATTGGCATGAGTCATAACTCATAACAGTCAACATCATACTAACGAATTAGGTAATTGATCAGAAATATTAATTATCCATGGCGGCCTTCACAACTCACAAGTAAACCGGTAAATTATTAAATGAGTATAATTATTCTTTTTTCCTTTTTTATTATTTTCGTTTATTTGTTTATTCTTTAGGCATGTTTGACATGTAATTTTATAATTAAACCACATAATTTTATTGAAGTATAAAAAATGCACAAACATCTATATCGGCAAAAGAGATTGTTTGGACACCACGAAAACAAAGATACTTTTATAAAGCATGCTCAATTATTTAACTTGATTGTCAAATGAAGATAGTGATTTTTATTTTAATTTTTGGTGCCTTTCTTAACAAGGTTCAAAATGGTTGAATTATTTGATAAGAAATACACCAAGTGATGCAGAAAAAAATGATAAAAGTTCATTAGGTTCCTTAAAACAGGGCTTTTCTTTTTCCTTTGTGTGTGTTAAAAAAACGATCTAATCATTATTTGTCCACTTATAGTACACATATTATTTTAATTTTTTTAACTCAAACTTTTCATCTTTGCCACTCTGACTATCTTTTGAATCAATGCATTTCCTGAGTCCTTCATTATTTGTTGCCAAGGTAAAAGCGCATGATGTGCACACGACTAGCCAATGTTACGATTGGAGTCCATTTGACGTCTGAAACAAAAGGTAAATAGAACAATTATGCTCGACCCCAAATCAAATAATAATGATCTCTCCTCGAATGGAACACACTCGGATGCTATTCAGATGAGTTCTCACGACGACAACCAAGTCTATCAAGTAAAGAAAACAATTATGTTCAACCCTCAAATATAATAATAATGATCTCTCCTTGAATTATATCAAACCCATACGAATCTTTATTCAAGATGAGATAGGATCACCATTCCTATACATGACCAAAAATAGGAGAAGTTAAATGCAATTCAATGATATTCTACTTAATTTTATTACAATTTTATCTGACTCCCACCATTAAATTTTTTCTGCTTTTTAACATTTTATATCAAAGCAATAATTTGATTTTAATTAACTATCATGATTTACTATTGCGTGAGCATTAAATGTGCGACATGATTTTTTGACATCATAGTAAATCAACTGAAATAATTGTGCATCAAATGTTGCCATGGATTGGTTTATCATGCACAACTAGTTCTAGTGCAAGTTTATATACTTGAATTGATACATTAAAATTATGTGTGTGTGTGTATATATATGTGTATTGTATAAATATTTCTTCATGTATGATAAATTCATTGTCGTTCTCCACCTTTATCTTCAATTGTCTCTTGAACATTTTGAAAATATATTTTTCGCAATACTAAATTTTGGCAAAAACTTATATGAGACGATTATCGTAGGCATTGTTCATTAGACATATCCTACATGTAATTAGAATTACAACACAAACCCATAAAACATATTTGTTTTTATTTTGTGGAATCCGTCTCATAAATTTAAGTTCATGAGACCGTCTCATATAGATCACCTCTTAATTTTATGTAGTATAACCATAATTATTTTGTGATTCTATACTTTTAGTGAAATTCATCGTTTATTTTTATTTTTAAATCATAGACTATTCTTAGAAAAATCATGAAATTCCATATTCGGAAAATATTTTAAATTGGGCTACAAATCTACAATACATACAATGATACAATATTACATGGGCAATTGGCACAAATACCCACATTTTTAAGTTAATGTCGCCTTTTACGCTTCTTGGTACAATTTTACCTAAATTTACGCTCCGCCTTTTTTTTACACAACAATACACTTCAAAGAAAATTAGGATATTTTTACGCTTTGTTTCAACATTATTTCTAACATGTTTCAAACATAGAAACAACCAAGAAAACAATATAGAAACAAACCGGAAATAATATAGAAACACCATATGAGCAAAAATAGTTAAAAATAGATAAAAATTGTATTTAAACATCAAAAACTTCATGGAAACAATAAAGAAACATCGGAACAATATTAAGAAGGATATGGAAACACCCCGGAAATAACGTAAAAAATATTTAAAATACAACATGAATAAAAAGAGCTTAAAAATAGGTAAAAATTGTATTTATACATTGAACACAACATGTAAAAACAAAAAAATTATTAGAACAACATTTAAAATATTATAGAACAACACCGAAATAATAGAAACAATGTATAAAATAATATATGAATAAAAAAACATAAAAAATAGGTTAAATTTGTTTTGAAACATCGAAACAAAAAAAAAAAACGTAGAAACAACAAAGAAACAAATTTTTCAATATCGAAACAACTTATATAACATGTAAAACAATGCAGGAAAAAAAAAAAAAATAATTAAAAAATATGGAGGAATGTAAAAAAAGGTACAAAAGTAAAAAATTAGGTACAAAAGTAATAGGAACGTATTGTGTGGTTAGAGGATCAAAATCGGCGTATTCCATGTAATTTTCCCATATTACACAGGGCAGAATCATGTAAGCGGGCTGGGCCGAACTTTTAGGCCCATGGACGCATGGACTCTCTGTTCTGCTTGCCAACAAACGGAACAGAAAAAGAAAAATATTTTATGGGCTCCAAAGCAGGCTCTGGACTGAGCCTCCTCAGCTCCGCCGCAGCCACCGCCTCCGTGCGCCGCCCCGACTCGCCGCTCTCCGCTAAGGCACTTACCACCACTATCCTCAACCACGTCCGCCTTGGACGTCTTTCAAAAGCAGTCTCCATCCTCTTCTCTTCTGCAGTTCCTTTGCCTTCCTCTCTTTACGCTCTTCTCTTCAGAATTTGCGCGTCGAACAAAGCAATAATTGAGACCCGGAAACTCGAATCCCACCTGGTCACTTTCACTCCGAATCCACCAGTGTTTTTGCTCAACAGGGCAATAGAGAGCTACGGGAGATGCAATTGTTTGGCTGATGCCAAGGAACTGTTCGACGAAATGCCAACGAGAGATGGCGGGTCTTGGAATGCTATGATTACTGCATATTCGAGAAGTGGACGGTCGGAAGATGCGTTGGACTTGTTCTCGAAGATGATTGGTGAGGGGGTTTTTGCTAGTGAGGTCACATTTGCGAGTGTTCTTGGGTCTTGCGCAGATGTTTTGGAGCTTTGGCTGTCAAGGCAGGTGCATGGGCTTGTTGTGAAATATGGGTTTGTGGGAAATATGATATTGAGAGCTCACTCGTGAATGTGTATGGGAAGTGTGGGGTGATGATTGATGCGAGGAGGATGTTTGATGAGATTGAGAATCCGAATGATGTCTCTTGGAATGTGATAGTTAGGAGGTATTTGGAAATGGGCAATGGGAATGAGGCTCTGAACATGTTTTCTAAAATGATAAGGATGAAGGTGAAGCCAATGAGTTTTACTGTGTCCAATGCAATTCTTGCTTGTTTGAGTTTTCGTGGACTTAAAGAAGGTGTCCAAATTCATGGATTTGGTATTAAGATTAATGTGGAACAAGATGAAGTGGTTTCAAGTACTCTAATTGATATGTATGTCAAGTGTGGAGATTTGGAGAGCGCCCGGAGGATTTTTGACTTGCCTTGTTCCAAAAATCTGATTAGTTATACTTCGATGGTGTCAGGATATGCTATGAGTGGGAGAATGACGGAAGCCAGAGCCTTGTTTGATGAAATGCCTGAGCGGACCGTCATATCCTGGAACGTGATGCTGGCGGGTTACACACGTTTCTTTGAGTGGGACAAAGCATTAGACTTTGTAATGTTGATGCGTAGAAAGACTAAAGATATGGATCATGTGACACTTGTATTGATTTTGAATATATGTGCAGCAATTCCAGATTTAGAACTCGGGAAGCAGGTTCATGGATATGCCTATAGGCATGGTTTCTATTCCAATCTCTTTGTTGGTAATGCACTTCTTGACATGTATGGGAAATGCGGTAACTTGACTAGTGCAAGGATTTGGTTCTATAAAATGAGTGATTTGCGAGATAAGGTTTCTTGGAATGCTTTATTGACGAGCTACGCTCGTCATGGATTGAGTGAACAAGCAATGACGATTTTCTGGAAGATGTTAGAAGAGACAAAGCCGAGCAAATTCACCTTTGGAACCCTTTTGGCTGCTTGTGCAAATATATTTGCCATTGAACTAGGTAAACAAATCCACGCATATATGATCAGAAACAGTTACGACATTGATATTGTCATCAGTGGAGCTTTAGTGGACATGTATTCAAAATGTCGCTGTCTTGAATACGCTATGAGGGTTTTCAATGAGGCTGCTTCAAAAGACGCGATTCTCTTTAATTCGATGATTTTGGGTTGTTCACATAATGGAATGGGTGGGAAGGTAGTTGAACTGTTTGAGACAATGGAGACAAAAGGCGTTAAGCCAGATCACACCACCTTTCAAGGTGTATTGCGTGCTTGCATTTGTGAGGGCCGAGTTGAATTGGGTAGGCGGTATTTTGAACTAATGAGTGGTAAATACTGTTTGTTCCCTCAGTTGGAGCATTACGATTCCATGATTGAGCTATACGGTCAGTATGGATATATGGATGAGCTTGAGCTTTTTATAAAAGCCATGCCATTCAATCCCACTGCCACAATGTTGACCAAAATATTTGATTTTAGTCGGACGTACAAGTGCTTCCGGCTAGGAGAATGGGCATCTGATCGACTTAATGAATTAAGTCCTCTAGTTCCATTCCGATTTGAGATTACTGATAACACCTAATTTGTTGCACAAATAACCCAATTGTATACAACCGATGCACATGAAATATCTGCATTGCCATTAAGAAGCCCGAACCTATTGGCAGTTTCTGGATAAGTGCTTTTGGGGCTGTAGAACAATTGGATGTAATGGCTTACAAGATAACTCTTGTTAGAAGTTAACCCGGAAGCTGTTGTTTCATCGATGAAAAAACGTCAAGCTTCATTCTGTCATAAAGGGTTTGCGGATTGCCAGTAGTGGGCGGATACTGCTTTCAGGACTTGTCAGTGAATCGAAATTCCTAAGCATCTCCATGATTAACTTGGTATGGAATTTTTGGTTAATTGTTGAGCCCTCATCAATTTGACCATCCTGTAGGCATCCACCGATTATGAACCTGATTGGGACGCAATCTTTGATGCATGCTGTGATTAAATTTTTTACAAGAATTGACGAGCTAAGCGCACAGCAAAATGCAAGCCAGCAGAGTACGGGGTATTCAGTCCGTTCAGAATTATCTTTCTGTTATCTGTTTGTTCAGTTAGATACCATTAGATATTCAGACTTTTAGTAAAGGGCTAATTACAAATGCTACCCTTAAGGTTTTAGCCTAATTACAAAAAAAAAAAAAACTTAACTATCTTTTAAAATTACAAAATACTCCCTGACATTTGTTTTTGTTTTACAAATTGTACCATGAAGAAAGGGGTGTTTGCTAGGTAAATACAAATCTCAAGGGGTGTTTGTAACACTTTGAGGGAATATTTGTAGTTTTAAAGATTAATGGAGCTCTTTATGTAATTAAGCTAAACCTTTGGGGCAGTTTTTGTAATTATCCCTTTAGTAAATGAAAGCTGTAGATCGTAGACCTTACTTGCACTGTTGGACATGGTGTGCGACTTATTAAGGCAAACCAAGGTGACCGTAGTTTGTTGGCTGTTTAATTTTTAATGGAAAAGCAATTACAAGCAAAATACTTAGCTTGATCTATTGTCATTTGGACCAGTTTCTCTATCCCACTGGCATGTCACACTGCAAAATAAGTTAGCTAATTGGAGTTGATGGTTGAATGTTTCTTGGGTCTAATACTATTGTATCTTTGCGTTTCTCATAGTATCCCCGGCCCAATTTTGTATTTTCAGGATCTCGAGCGATCAAAAAAGAGGTTTTACACCCAACTTTCTTGGCACAACTTGATACAAACAGATGTAAGATGCTGCAAATTATCTGTCTGGAAATCAAGTTCAATGGTCTGAGATGAATTGTTAGAGTGAGCTTTATACTTGTGCCTGGTATACACATCTCATTGCATGAATGTTCACAAAATTAACTCATTTTGTTCTTAGATTGCTGTACAGTATGTCTGCTCCAAGGAAGCTTAAAGCAATAGAGCTGTACAGGAAAAGGCTGCTTTTACAAGCTTCAAGAGTTTATTAAGATATGCAATTATCCCTTTCTTTTTTTGTATCCTGTTTATGAATATCTATGGATATAGGGGCTGATTTTTCCTTAAGATGTACCTCTATTTGTATCAGGATTTCATTAATTCATTTTCTCTGTATGTTTCTTAATTAATAAAGAAACTGTAGTGAGTGGTGGCTCTTTTGGATCTTCTGTACTTTTTGATCTGATCAAACAGGTAGTAGATGAAGAAACTCAAATTACTTGGGTAAATTTGTTGGACCATTAAAATGTTGTACCTATTGTTCACCAAAATCTGGTGATTTTGGTGGTCTCAGAAAAAAATAATAAGAGGGGTGGCGGCCTCCAGCTTCTTCCATAATATATAAAATTTGAGTCTCATACAATTTGGCAAAAGAATTTCTTAATAAATACATGGTGCTGATTCTTGATTGTCATTTTTTTTTTTCGTTTGGTTCTCTAAGAAACACGAAAAGATATATTGCATGTGTTCCAAATTTATTGTTTCTTGTATTACTTTTTAGGATGTAATAGAATAAATTTACACGCTCCCGGGCATAGTTCAACTGGTGCAAGTGCGCGAGTGATGTGATGTCTGTTTACAAGCACTAGGTTCAAATCCGCTTGATAACATGTTAGAGGAGGATTTCTTGTGGGACGATTCAATATAAAACATTTCGGGGACCTTGACTCGTGAAACATATCTTGCGATTCACCTTCTTGTGTAACGATTCAATTTAAAGCGATTTAAGACCGATTTGTTGAGACATATTTTACCATTCACCTCATCCACGAAACAAATTTATAAACTGTCTAGGATAATTTATTTTTCTTCAAAAGGTACTCAGAGTTAAAAAACTTCAACTCTGAATCAATATGTTCTAGATTTAAAAATTATAAAGGTACTAAAAAATTTATTTTTTGTTCGCATCTAAAATTCATAACAAATAAAATTAACTCCATAATTTTGTGACAGAAAGAATATCATTATAAATCAAGATGTCAAATAGCTTAAGTTAAAATCAGTGACGACTATAAATCCATAAGCACACGTCAATGAAATCCAAACCCAAAATCTATTAATTATATAATTTTAACCCCTCAACCTGAATCCCTAATTCAATCTGATTTATGACTTTAACCGCCAAAACCAACGGAAAATAGAAACTCAACAGTTTTACAAATGGACTTTCAGGACTTGCACTCCTATGCACGTTTACTCAATTCCTTCAACACCCACAATTCAGTTCCACAAGGAAGACAACTTCACCTTCTTTTCCTCAAAAGGGGTGTCCTGTTTTCCACTCTCAGCATTGCTAACCGCCTTCTGCAAATGTACGCCAGGTGCGGAACAATAGATGATGCCCGGAATCTGTTCGATGAGATGCCTCAGAGAAATTCTTTCACTTGGAACACCCTTCTCGAAGGATATGCCAAGGCAGGACGTAAAAGTGATTTGTTGAACTTGTTTTACTCGATGCCCGACAAGAATGAGTTTTCTTGGAACGTAATCCTTTCGGGATTAGCGAGAGCAGGTGAGCTGGATGTTGCGCAGCGGTTGTTCAATGAGATGCCAAAGAAGAATGGAATTGCATGGAACACAATGATTCATGGGTTTGCGAGAAACGGGAGATCAGGGATGGCTTTGGTGTTGTTTAAGGATTTTTGAAGTGGGAGACGAGGGAATGTGGCGGTGCGTTTAGCTGTGATCCATTTGTCTTGGCTACGGTTGTTGGGGCTTGTTCGGATTTGGGGTTCTTGATTTGGGAAGCAAGTTCATGCAAGGATGATAGTTGATGATGTGGAATTCGATTCCGTTTTGGGAAGTTCGCTCGTGAACATGTATGGGAAGTGTGGTGATTTGGATAGTGCGAGTTGTGTTTTGAACGCGATGGAGGATCCAGATGATTACTCCTTGTCATCATTGATTTCAGGCTATGCAAATTCCTGTAATATGCACGAGGCAAGAAGAATATTTGAACTAAAATTAAATCCTTGTGTTGTGTTATGGAATACTATAATTTCTGGATATGTTGCTAATGGCGATGCGGTGGAGGCCTTAATATTTTTTGATAGAATGCACAAGCAAGGCATTGTCGGAGATTTTTCTACATTTTCTAGTATTCTGAGTGCTTGCAGTGATATTGGTATTCTTAGAAACTGCATTCAATTTCATGCTCAGGCTCGTAAGTTGGGAATCGTTTATGACCTTGTTGTTGCTAGTGCCCTAATTGATGCATATGCAAAATGTGGAAGTCATATTGATGCTTGCAATTTTTCGATGAGCTCAAAACTTATGATACTGTTGTGCTGAATTCTATTATCACCATTTACTGTAATTGTGGTAGAATTTCTGAAGCAAAATGCATTTTCAATGATATGAAATCGAAAAGTTTGATCTCTTGGAATTCCATGCTGGTGGGTCTGAGTCAGAACGGCTACCCCGTTGAAGCACTAGAACTCTTTTGCACAATGAATAATAAGACCAACTTAGATATGGACAAATTTAGCCTAGCTAGTGCCATTAGTGCGTGTGCTAGCATTCCATATTTTGAACTCGGTGAACAGATTTTCGCAAGAGCTATTGTCATTGGTGTGGATTTCGATCGGATCATATCAACATCCCTCATAGACTTCTATTGTAAGTGTGGTTTTGTTGAAGTCGGTCGAAAATTGTTTAATCAAATGACGAAATTTGATGAGGTTTCTTGGAACTCAATGTTGATGGGTTACGCTACAAACGGCTATGGAGTCGAAGCTTTGGTTCTATTTCAGGAGATGAGACGTGAGGATGTTAAGCCTACTCAAGTAACATTCACTGCAGTTTTATCTGCTTGTGATCATTGTGGACTAGTAGAAGAAGGAAAGAAATGGTTTTACTTAATGAAGCACGACTATCATATTGATCCTGGGATCGAACACTATTCATGCATGATAGATCTTTTCGCGAGAGCTGGTTGTATTCAAGAAGCAATTGATCTCATTGATGAGATCCCTTATCGGTGTGATGCAAACATGTGGTCTGCAATTCTTAGAGGTTGCATTGAAAATGGAGATAAGTCTCTTTCTAAGAGAGTGGTTGAGAGAATAATCGAACTTGATCCTCAAAACTCGGGTGCTCTTGTACAGTTAGCAGGCGTAATGGCCTCTACTGGAGATTGGAATCAATCGGCATTGGTGAGACAGTTGATGAGAGATATGAGAATCCCGAAAAATCCTGGCGAAGCTGGTGTAATCTATGAGGGAAACATGATGGATTAATCTCGAGGTAAGAGACTCGTATGCTGCATTATTGCTTTAACTAAATTGATATACAGTGTCGTTATACAGTAATTTTCAGCTATCTATGTCACGACGTGTAATAATCGAAAAAAGGATTGGATACCTCTAAAGCAACAAAAAGACATTCTTTCAGTGGTACTAAAGGTAAAATATGGGAAGAAACATGCTATATCTCTTACTACTTCATAACTAAAATTTAACTTATGTTGATTTTGATATATATTATGGCTGAGAAGGTGTAGTTATCTTTTTAACTTCTTGTTAGGATTGTATGAAATTGATTAAAGAATCTTGGATTCAAGACTACGTTCGCAGACTTGCCAAAACTGTCACTTGTGTTCACCCAGGATGTGGATTGTCGAGTACAGAACATCACCTCAATGGATGTATCAGAGCCTCAGAGGTAAATCTCTGAACTTGAATAATTTTGCTATTTAAATCTTGATCAGAGTTAATTAAATATTGCTTGTGTACATTGTTCTCATTTTTGGTTCAGATTCCTTTAGTGTTGTTCCTTCAATTTTCACAGGTTCTGCTTAACATGAACTTAATTGAAGATCTGTCTATGTTAGCAGACTACTAGGCAATAGTAAAGTTTGAAAAAAAAAAGAAATCCATGAGGTTTGGGGTAGGTACAAAAAAATCCAGAAAAGTTTCAAATTGCATAAACCCCTTGAGGTCGATTCGGTCTTACAGGATGTGCCGACGTTATCAAACATTTACAATTACATCCCTCAACTTTTCTAAATATTACAAATACTGTTCACATGACATTTGTGTTGGAAATTGGTTTCTATTAAATGGGTTTTGACCCATGTTTGACCAATTATTTAAGTGAGATCATTTATTTGTTTCGGAAAATAAATGATGTAATCGTAATCTACACGCTGGTAGATGAAATTAGCATTTTGAATTTTTCAAAACCAATTTCAGCTGAATGAGAAATTAATGCATAAAGTTAGCTACTTGAATGCCTTTTATATAAGGAATATAAAAGGGGTGGGAATATGGAAAACCATACTCTATATAAACAGACCCCAAGATCTGTTTTTGGACATCAGAACATACGAAATTTGCATACTTTCAGCATATTGTTTCAGTCTATTTTTTCTGCACTTTAGAAAGTTCTGAAATACGTTGAGTTCGTTGCAAGTTCGGCTTTTGCAAGTGCGGCTAAGTTGGTCTTGAAAGTCATTGTATCTTAGAGACGATTGCCTAGAACCGTTAGCACTTTTGTACGGGAAATTTCGTCTTGCGGATAGAGAATCCAATTCTCGCCTCGACCTATCTTTCTGTCCCGTTATTCTGCCCATTTTTCGAGAAAACCAAACACCGCAAACAACAATTTGCTGGTGTTTTTTAGCTTGCAGTTATGATGGCTTTCTTGAGGGATAGGGTTGGTCATTTTTCTTGAAATGGAAAAGCAGTTTGGGGTTTAACAAATAAATGAACATTTATTCCTGCGTTCTGGACACGGTGAGCTAAGCTGGTAAAACTGAAGAGGCAATTAATTTATTCAGATATTGCAATAACGTAACACTCTTATGTGCCTATAGGCCATAGATAATGCATGCTTGTGGGGACTGTAGAAACCTGAAACTAATTGCAATACCAAATAAGTTGTTTAAATATTAGTCACACATGTAACGAGTTACTAGATTAATATACTAATAAAGGGATAATTACATAAACACTATTGAGGGTTAGCCTGATTTTAAAAAAAAAAACAGTTATCTTACAACTACCCCTTGACATTTGTGTCTCTCGCACAAATCACGTCTCAAGAAGTTGGTATTTATTAGGTAAATATAAACTTTAAAAAGGGGTGTTTGTAACACTATAAGGGCTATTTGTAATTTTGAAAAGTAACTGGTGTGATTTGTATTTAGGCTAAACCTGAGAAGTGTTTTGTAATTATCCACACTCAGAGGTGGATTAAGAGTCTTCATATGCTGTGTAAATGGTGCTTTCTTTGTTGTTTGTGTGTGTATGCTTTTTTAGTACACTCGTAGGGAAGAAGACACACTCATGTGATATCGAACCCAAATCAGTAATGCTGAGAGTACAAGGTTGATGATCATTTGTGTTTCTTTCAGACCAATTGATGACAAATCTAAACGAATTGGATTTTATATGATTGATTTTTATTATATGGACTGTTTAATCCTTTCTTTTATCAATAGGAATCGAACATTAAGCACCATATTAGGTTCTAAAAAAAGATGAATATCTCCATTTATTTGGTTCTACAAAAGAGTACCAGAAATTGGCACCTATTAGGCAAGATTATAGGGAATTATTTATTTATTTATTTATTTATTTATTTATTTATTTATTTGTTGTTTGTAGCCAGCCACCCTATGACAGGATTGGAACTGGAACACGTGAAAAAGATAATAATGAGTTAGTGTGCCATTTATGAATCTAATGGATGAAGCTAATCCAATTCATTTCTAGCTACAAGATCAGAGTGACACGTACGTACTACAATTTTGGTCCTTCCTGATATGGATCCATCTCTATCCCAACCTTTGTCCCACTTCTCATCTTTATCACTACTTTAGAAAGAAAATTGTGATACTCTTTTTTTTTTTTTTTTAATTTACTTACCCAATCTTTAATTTTCATTTTAATGTAAATTGAAATTTCCCATCATAGTAAAATCTCAATGACAGAAAACCCATGTCTGATGGTCTAACGGGCCAAAATCCAGTAGACAGACCCAAAACCGATTCAGTGGTACTTTTGTAATATTAGCGGTGACGTTTTTGTAATATCCAGTGACAATATTAGTAGTCCTTCTAAAAAGTATTAGCAGTCTATCTAAAAAAATATTAGTATATAGTTCACTTGAAAATATTAGCTTTGCAATATTTTCTCCAAAAAAAAAATATTAGCTTTGCAATATTGAACAGTGATATAATATCACGAGAGCACTGAAAAGTATTAGGTTGTCATATGAGAATTATTATTGTCAATCTGAAAAATATTAGTACGTAGTCCACTTGAAATATTTAATAGTCCCCTTAAAATGTAGTAGTTTCTTCCGTCAAAAGTATTAGTCGTCAATGTGAAACGTATTAGTAGTTCCTCTGATTCTCCCTGAAAGATTATTAGTTATTCCCTCTCAAAAGTATTAGTTTTCCAAAATAATATTAATAGTCTCACTTAATAGTATTAGTAGGTTCCCCGTGAAATTTTAGACATTCATTTGGGTTCTTTGGAATGGGTCTTTGGGTTCGCGGATCGGGTAGATTCATTAGACTGGATTCGTTTAACCGTTAGACCGTCTAACATGAGACCACCTCAATCTCAAGGTAAATATTGGTTTTTTTTTCTTTTTCTTTTCTTAAATGAGGTTATATTAGATTCCTGTTTCACTCCGACTAATCCATGTAAATAGATCTAAAAAATTACAACATAAGTTTATCATATAAACACACATCAAATTCAATCATCCATACACTTGAATAGGAAATCTCATGATGTGTTCTTGAATATGGAACTTACTATAACACAATATGATTTGTGGTGATGCCATGAAAGAAACTTTCGATTTTACTTTTAACTGATGGAAATATTACAACCAAAAATTCAGGCAGGAAGATAAAATCTTTTGTGATTGTTAATAATTGATCAGAATAACGTGGGAAACTTGAACTCTTCTCAGCCCTCCAAATTTTCTTTTTTTTTTTTTCTTTTCTTTTGTTTTTTCACAAATTTAATTTTGGTGTCTACAAAAGAACATAGTAATATATCAACATCACTTTGATGTGGATGTAACTTATTAACTTAAATGAAGATGGGCTACAGATCATCCTAGAGTTTGGCACTAGGATCTTTATATTTATTCTATCTTCATTCAATTCAAGCCTAAAAAATAAGTACCAAATAGATTGAAAAATTTAATCCCATTTATGATCTTAGGGAGGACTACACATTTCAAGTTTATTACATACATCACTTTTTGTACTGTTTGTAACACCACAAAAACACACACACACACACACTGATTGTTTCAAGAGTCCAATGGCCATGTGGTTAGCAAAATCAAGAATCATCACAAATTTTCTCAAGACAAAGATATGTACTCCAAATAATTCTTACAAAACCCTGGCGGGTGATTGTAGCAGAAAGCCACGTGGATTGTGGGATAATTCCTCAGCCGCCGTGCTGGATTTCCGGCGGCCGGAATCAGCCCGGGCCGGCGGACAAGTTGAAGCAGTAGCTTACTCTGATGATGACGATAATGATGCAAACCAGGTAATGTTGAAAAAAACTTATATCTGTGTTTATTTTTATTGCCAATTAAAATTTGGTGTACTTATATCATTTGATTAATTTGCTGAAAAATCTAAATTAGAACAACTAGGACCTAAAGCATTTGCAGAATATTTTTTTTTTCTTCATTTGCAGCATGAAGAATCAAATTTTGGAGGTGTTAAAATAGAACGAATGGATGAGTACCATAATTCCTTTAATTTCCCACACTAGAAATTTTGCTAAAATAAAATATGTAGGTAATTATTAAGATTAGGGTAATGTGTAGTACATAATTTAAAATTGTCGGTGATCTATTCATAATTTGTTGGTATAATTTGGAAAAAATAATATTATTTATTTTGTAGATATTCTGTAGATAATTGTAAAATTTAGTGACAAAAAATTATTTATGTCGGTAACCTAAAATTTTCTTGTAGTGCCACCAAATCAAAGTAATTTGAAATAATTATTTGACTCATCTAACATAATTCTTGGCTTGAAATTCAAATATACGACGTATTTATTTATAATAATGTGACTGGCTCGACTAGTCCCTTTATCAAGAACTTTTGAATATTACCGATCAAAAAAAAAAAAAGAACTTTTGAATATTCTTCACAATTTTTCTTTTGTTTTTTTGAAGGAAAATATTCTTCAGAATATTTTTCGTGAGTTCCTCAGAAAAATATAAAATTTTAGGTTATATGATGCTTCTAAGCATTTTAACTGCAATTTGCAACCTTTAAAATTTCTTTGGTAGATGCTTGTCTTTGTCGGAGTATTGATCGAGTTCGATTTCATATGAGTGCGTGTTTCCTTACTGATTTTTTACCAATTGTCTAGTGGTCTTGGGTTGCGATTTGCGGCGCTCAAGGTCGTGTAACGCCTTGACTAGCAGCGGAGTGATGAGGGGTTAGGGTTGCCTCTCCCCTAGATATTAGGACTATCCATGGGAATAACGGATGTCTCATATTTCCAAAAGTGGGGATCTGTCTTGGTGGTGTGAGAATCTTTGGGTCGGGAAAAAAATTAAAAAATTAAAATATTTTATAATTTATTAAGTTGCCAAATTTGTTACCATGGACCTTTTGTCAGCCCAATGAGAAAATGAAATATTGGACTGGACCATAAAAATACCTCAATGTCCTGGCCCACTACACAAAGATTCTATTAATGTGGCCCATTTGTAATAACTCTAGTGACAGTTCCATGCCATGTGGAAAGGTACAAAAACATCGTGTGATGTGAGGCTTTTTTTTTTTTTTTTTTTTTTCAATATAAAAGTGAATTAAATGTTAGTCAGAATTTTAATACAAACTCTAAAATTAGGACATTGCATTTATTAAACTGTGGCTTTGCGTTACAATCAATGAGAGAATGAAAGATTGGATTGGACCTAAAAGATAGGTAAATACTTAATTTACCAACCGATAATTTCAGCCTAGAGTTGTCTTTTTGCTTCGGTCATCAAGTCATCAGCAATTAATTATAGGTAAAAATAATTATTTTTTAGTTTTAAATGTATATTAGAATAAGTTTTTTTAATATTAGAATAAGTTAATACTATAAAATTAACCAACTAAATGAAGCATCATGGGGTAGATTAGATATGGTGTTTTGAGTAGTACACTAGAGCTCGTAACTTATTAATATGTTTTCAGCACTTTTGAAATTGAAAATATTTTCTAAAGTTTTTTTATATTTAAATTAGTTATATTTTCCTGAAAATAAAATCAAATGAATGTTCTAAAAAGTATTTATTATAAATATATATATATATATTATTTCCAAAGAATTTATAGAGGTAAGTCTTCTTTTTTTGAGTACATATCGTAGGAGGGGATGAGTGATGAGAATCGAACTCAAGCCTCTAGTCTAAGCTTAAGAGTGTAAATCAATCAAGCACTATTCGATTCCCTAAGGAGACAATCTTGATTGTTGCATTAACTTTATAGTTGGACCTTTGAGTATCATTTGGAATGAAAACAATTGCAAATAAAATTATGAAAGAATAAAAGTTTCATATATATGTCTTTTGCTTGCTTTATTTTTTTATCACATTAAATTACATCTAAAAATATAAGATAAATTCTTAAATTTCTTTCTTTTTTCATCATTAGAATCTAATTTTTGGGACTTGAAAGTACTGGATTCAAGTAGGGACAACACCAAACACCTAACACTATGTGACATGTCATCTTAGTCTTATGCATGTATATGTATATTAGAGGTGGCAAAATCCAACCCGGCCTGTGGATTGGCCCAACCAGCCCGAGGTTTGGACTGGGCTGCAGTTTATTAGGCCCGAAAAAGCCAGGCCTATTTGACCCGACCCGAATGGCTTGATGGGCCTGGCTAGCCGATTTTTTCGAGCCGGCCCAAATTTTTTCTACATGAAAATGTATACATGGGCTGAGGCTAGGTAAATTTGTGAACCGACCAAAATCGACTCGGCCCAAAATTTCGCAAAAGCCCGACGGGCTCGGCCTGGATGGCCCAGTCTAGCCCATTGCCAGCTCTAAATTGTATATGGCTGTTTTCCTGCCCATGCAAAATTGGTCTCAATTTTCAAAAATTTGTTTTACTTGTTCATCTCAATCTTTTGCCACCTGCTCTGTTTTCCAAAATCCAACTCTCCATCTGTCCGTCCCCTCCTTAAAACTCCTTCTTTTCTTTTGTAACAGTTATTACAGTGGCCTTAAAATTCAAAAAAAATTAAAAATGAATTTGCTGAAAATGATTCTCCAAAAACAATGTAAATCTGGGTTTTATCATAAGTTGATAACTCCTTACTCTGTAAAAGCTTTTACCAACTCTGTCAATAGTCTTTTCTGCATTTCAAGGTTTAAATCAAGCAGTGCATTGACAGAACATTCATATTTGTTTAACCTGGTTGAAGATGATGATACTATTGTTCAGGTGAATTTCTTCACAAGTGTATAAGTCTCTCTCTCTCTCTCTCTCTCTCTCTCTCTCTCTCTCTCTCTCTCTCTCTCTCTCTCTCGCTTTTTGGTTTTTTTTTTTTTATTTTTTTTTTTGATTCTGATGACCCCAATTTGGGCTTAATTGCAAAATTGGTCCCCCAACTATAGTAGCTAGCAATTTTGGTCAATTTTGGTCTTGTAAATATCTTAGGTAGCAATTGTGGTTCCGTAAGATTTTGATTTTGTACAATTCTAGTCCTGTGAGTTATAATTGTGCAATCTTCATCTTATAAGTACTGATTTTGTGATTTTGGCCATAAATGAGCTTTTTATATATTATTTTCATTTATTCCAAAGTCACCTTGGATATAACTAAAATACCCACAAAACTTATGAGTTATGACTAGCCAAAAAAATGACAATTTTTGCCTAAAGGGTAAATAGTCAAGGAACAAAATTGCTACATCCAGAAATTATATGACTAAAATTGTAAACCCCTAAAAGTTATAGGACTAAAATTGCAATTAAGCCTCCCAATTTGTTGTAAATAAAACCCAATTGATGAATGGTCAAATGGGATGATGGGGACATAAAAGATTAGAAATTATCCAGAAAAAAAAATTGCAATTTAGTTGTTAGAAACCCCATGAACCATAAAATGATGAATGACCCCTTGGAAGCAAGAAACTGAAGTGGAAGTGAATTTTGCCCATTTGAGAGTAATTTTCACTTTCAGGTTAATTTGTTGAGTTACTAATAAATGCAGCAGTACTTAATTTTCACTTTCAAGGTTTATTGTGTTGAATCTTCTTCTTGTATTAATTGAATGTAGTGTTAATAGTAGTTAAACAATGTTCTTGATTGGCATTGCAAGAATGTGAATTTCAGTTGCCTAATTTACTCATAATTTAGCAGGCCATGGAATTTCCTGGTGGAAGGGTCACATTTACGCACCAAATGAAATTCATTTCAGAATCCCCTGAAAAGAGAGTACCTTGTTATCGTGTTCTCGATGATGATGGCTATCCAATTCCAGGCAGCAGTTTTGAGCAGGTATATATGTGTGTGTGTGTGTGTGTGTGGTAGGAGGCCAAATTGGTCATTTACGTTTTTTTGAAAATGAAAAATAGCTATGCTTTTAGCCATGTTGACTAAAAACAGCTTTTTTATATTCTTTGGTGATATACTTGGCTATTTTTCAAAAAATCGATGCAGTACATTTCTCGGTATCGAGACATGTTTCTCGATACCGAGAAATGAGTCTTGATCCTGAGAAATGTATCGGTCTCCAGAAATGAAACATAGGGGCAAAGTGAACAATTGAACTAAAAACTAACTAAATAAACATGTTTTTGAAAAACACGGTTAAAAAACATGTGTTATAGACAAATGGTCAAAAATCTGACGGATTATGTATATACACACACACACACACCACCTATTGTTTCAATTTTCGCGAAGCATAAAAAAGAAAAACCATTGAAACGGATGGATTATTCAGATTATAAAGTATTTTAGCAAGATTTTCCAAGAACACGTTTCCTCTAAACTCAATCGTGTGCGAAATTCATTAGGTGGACAAAGAAACTGCGGTGAAGATGTACAGAAGCATGGTGACCCTTCAAATAATGGATACCATTTTCTACGAAGCACAAAGACAAGGAAGGATATCGTTCTACTTAACCTCAATGGGAGAAGAGGCCATTAACATTGCAACAGCCGCTGCACTTACATCTGATGACGTTGTATTACCCCAGGTAAATTATATACCGTTGATCGTTTCTGAAGGTTGTTCTATGGAATTGTATGCACTTGTGTATTGATATGGAAGGTTTACTAAATTCAGAAAATGAACTCTTTCTATGTTTCTTGTCTATGGAGTGTTTGCAATTTACCGTCTTTAGGAAATGTTTGTAAACACACACACAAAAAAAATATGATTATCAGCTTTTGGCTGAAAAAAAAAATAGTTTTTAGCGTTTTCATATGTTAGTTTCTGTAAATTTTAATCCGAATCTTAAAGCAGTGGAGGATTGCTTTAGATTTCTGATTCCGATACAGGTTTAATTGTGGAATATGTTAAAGCACTTTTACAACTTATTATTCGCCAAATAATCTCTATTAACTTAAATGGGGAATATGTTAAAAGCACTTTTTTCTGATACTTTCTACTTTTTATAACGCTCGTTGTTGCGTGGAACCTAATAAATTTATCTGAAATTATGGTTATTAAGTCAATAGGATACATTTGTATTAACATATCTCTCACTAATAAAATGAAGGAAACATATTTTACTGAGAACTTTCCGTTTGATCCAGTATCGGGAGCCGGGAATCCTCTTGTGGCGTGGTTTCACCTTAGAACAATTTACCGCACAATTGTTTGGAACCAAAGATGGTAATGACAAAGGCAGGCAAATGCCAATTCATTATGGTTCTAACCAACTTAACTACTTCACTGTTTCGTCACCTATCGCGTAAGTTCTTTGCTCTTTCAAGTTTCAACTACTCGGATTGAAACAATATCAATCCCTGCGAAATCATCATAGTACTTTTTTCCATGTCAGAACGCAGCTGCCTCAGGCCGTGGCGTTGCTTACTCCCTTAAGATGGATAACAAGGAGGCATGTGCTGTTGCTTTTATGGGCGATGGTTGCACGAGTGAGGTAAAACTCCTCGATATTCAAGAAAGACTTTTGCTTTTGCATTTTTTTTTGGATAATTACAAAAACGCCCTTGGGGTTCAGGCTAATTACAAAAAAAACCTAGAGATCATCAATAACTACAAAAAAACCTTTAGGTTTGATGTGTCTTACGTTTTCTCCCTTCATATGCAAAAAACATCCAAAAATCTCCCCTTAAATACAACTTCCCCCTTAAATTTAAGGCACAACCAAACTTCACGGGTTTTTTTGTAATTTTCAAAACCCCTTGGTTTTTTTGTAATTAGCCCAAACCATAGGGGGCTTTTTGTAATTATCCCTTTTTTTGTTGTATGTCAAGATTTTGAATTAGGGATAAATAGAAAACCCCAAGGTTGAACTAATTACAAAAAGATCCAGATTTTTTGAAAATTGCAAAAAATCTCTTAAAGTTTGATTTTGTGTTACATTTTTCCCCTTCATTAGTGCAAAATATTTCATATAAAAATATTGCAGTTACCCCCTTATTATTAGCCCAAACTTTAGTTCTTTTATAGTTACCCCTTTGACTTATTCTCACACACTCAGATGTTTGGCAGGGAGATTTTCATGCTGGCATGAACTTTGCAGCAGTTCTTGAAGCCCCTGTAATATTCATATGCCGCAACAATGGATGGGCCATAAGCACCCCAATATCAGAACAGTTCCGAAGTATATTTTCGTTTCACATCATACTATCAGTAAACTTCACATCTAATACTCCCTCCATTGCGGTTACAAGTAATAGCATTGTTATCCGAATATTTTCGTTCATCTTATCACTAAGCAGCTGACAACCTTAAATTTCTGCGATGACACGAATAAATTTTTTCTTGCATCCTCGCGCAATGAAACAGATAACTGAATTTTCTTGTCAGAACAAAGCAGATAATTTATTCTTCGGATCATTTCATGCCTTGCAGGCGATGGTGTCGTTGTTAAGGGCCAAGCGTATGGGATTCGCAGTATTCGGGTAGATGGAAATGATACTCTTGCTGTTTATAGTGCAATTCGCACAGCTCGCGAAATGGCCATACGCGAACAGAAACCAATACTAGTTGAGGTGAAACTCGGGTTATCCCATAAACCTGTTTTCCATGTTTCTTTTCTTCAGTAATGACAGATAAAGTCTGATATAATGAAAAGGGTTAATGTAAAAGACTACCCCTGAGGTTTAGGTTAATTACGAAAAAATCCACAGCTTTTTGAAAATTACCAAAAACCGTGTGAGGTTTGATTCTGTATTACACTTTACTCCATAAGCAAAAAAAACATTTCAAACACCCCTTTTTACATTTGTAAAAATTTTGCTATTACCCCCTTACAGTTACATTTAACACAGAAACAAACCACAATTTTTTTTTTTAATTTTTATTTTCAAACATCCTGTAGACCTCATGGGTAGTTTTTGTAACTTTTCCCTCAAGAAAATAAGGTTGTGATTGCTTGAGAAATGTTTTTGTAATATTTTTGCTAGAACACCAATATGTGATTGCTTGAGAAATGTTTTTGTAATATTTTTGCTAGAACACCAATATGTGATTGCTTCGGAAAAAAATTCAAAATATACACGATTCACCCACTCTCATTTTTTCTATCACACATCAACTATCATTATTACATTTTCATCTAATATCTAATCACACCCTCAAAATTCATTCTAATATTTTCAAACCACTTTTCACACTATTTTCTCCTAAAAAAATAGAAATAACAGAAAGAAAGGTCAAACAATCACATCCCGACTCATCCAAAACTCATCCATTTTTGTTATTACATTGTTTAGGCCCTTACATATCGAGTAGGTCACCACTCAACGTCAGATGATTCAACCAAATATCGATCATCCAACGAGATTGAACACTGGAGAACAGCTAGAAACCCGACGACCAGATTCAGAAAATGGGTTCAGACAAACGGTTGGTGGAGAGACGAGGATGAAACTGAGCTTCGTGAAAGCATAAGGAAACAGGTTGGAAAAACAACACCACGCATGTAGTATGTTCTTATATTCACATCTGTATAAGCCATGCTAACTGTTATTTTCTGTAAATTCTGTGTCTGCTTCAGGTATTGAACGCGATTCAAGTGGCGGATAAAACAGAGAAACCTTCGCTCGAAGAATTATTTACCGAGGTTTATGACCGTGTGCCGGCAAATCTACGCGAACAAGAGAAATCACTCAGAGAAACTGTTAAGAGACATCAGCAGGATTTCCCAACTGATGTGCCTGTTTAGACAAAGCTATATATACATATGATTGAAAAATATACAGAGTTTGCAATAAAGACAAAGGATTTTTACATGTTGATTTTTACTTTTCTTCATTGCATTAATCTAGCTTGTGTCAATCCCTTTGTTGACCTATTATTATTCCCAGTAAAAAATGGTTGCAGTTATCATTGTTCATCTTATAGAAAGTTCCTATGAATGCAAAACATATGCTACTACTATCTTTATGGCATTTTGTAAGGCAAAATTACAAAATTAGTCATGTAACTAAAACGAGGTCGCAAAGAGGTCTTCAAAATTTTCAAATGACAAAATAGTCCTTTGCAAAATAGTCCTGCAAAATGTGTAGTTTGCAAAATAGTCCTGTAACTGGTACTTGAATATCAATTTTAGACCTAATTTCACCAAAAATTGAGAGTTACATATGCAACTCACGTGATCGAAATCCAGTGAAATTTTAAATTGCCACTGAAATTAGGACTAAAATTGAGACTCAAGAATAAGTTACGGGGCTATTTTGCAAACTGTGCAATTTACAGGACTATTTTATATAATCGTACATAGTTAAAGGCCTATTTTGCAATTCGAGCATTTTGTAGGACCTTTTTGCAACTACCTTTTAATTACAGGACTAGTTTTGCAATTTTGCCCATTTTGTAAAAAAAGCTTAGCATTGGGATGGAAATGGCATAGGTTTGTTTGCAATAGTTGAATTCTGAACATCAGAATGAGAGGGCCTTGGATACTCTTGCTTTGACTGAAGAAATTTAAACATGAGGTTACTTGTGAGAAAGTACTGGAATTTTGTTCAAAGTGCGTGTAAGGACATTCGACGGTTTCTTGCCGTATTACTCCCAGGAGGAACTCAACCACCGAAAGACGCCTCTCGACCGGGGGCGCCCCAGGACTTCAGCGGCACGCACGTCCGAATTCTATGCAACAGGTCGTTCCAGGATCCGTAAAGTTTACCGTCCGGTCCGGCGGAGGACAATGGCAAGGCCGTTGTTGACTCCATGGGAAATACGGGTCATCAAGTCGTGTTAAGGAGGGTGAACCTTCTCCTTCACGTATTCACACTAAGAATTCTTTTGATGTGACATGTGATAATCGAATTTGGAGCCCAAATCGATAATGAGAATCAGATTATGGCTTCAAAATATAATACTAGCAACACGCATGAGCCATGGTTCCTTATCAACCGAGCAACAAATTTGGATGAACATGGGCCAGGCTAATTTGCAACGTGGAATGATAATAGTTTCAAATAGCCTTCCTTTTAATGATTATGTCCATAGCTCCAATGATCCTTCCGAGGGGTTCAAGGCTATGGCGTTCGTTCTTTGCCGGAAACGTTGGTCGGATATGGTGGATGAAGATGATCAAGATGATGCGAGACAAATTGGAAGCTTTAAAGACCAAGTTAGGCGACTCTTTATCTCCGCTCCGATTGTCCTTCACTCAAGTGATTTGTCGGAAAGCTATGAACGCTACGGCAATTGTGGGTGGAGGATCTGGCCGATATTTTACATGATACATCGGACCATCGGGAGGATACTCAAGCACGTGCAAAACAAACACATGCAAATGTCATTTGAAAATCCTCAGAAATAAACGTCCATCATTTCGATTGAGATTTTGAGTTATTTTTTTGTTTCTTTTTGGGTACTTTTTTCCTATCAAAGGTTTTTCCAATGTGTTTTACTTTGGTAGGTTTTAACGAGACCCCTTTTTTGAAAAAAAGCTAGATGTTTGGCATGTGATTAAGACTATATTTTTTTTTTTTAATAATATTTTGCATTTATTAAAAAAATGACCGAAGGGATATTTGTAATTTTAAAAGATAAGTTGATTTTTGTACTTGGACTAAATCTTGGGTAGTTTTTGTAATTCTACTTTTTTTTTTTTTAATATGTTGGGATCTTGGTTGGAGGGAAGGATAAACTCCAAAGAAGCGAAAGATCGGGTTGAACCCCGGTCAACACCCTTATAAAGAGCGGCGTCTCTTGTCTTCTACAAACTCGTGGTTTGTAATTTTCCTTTAAAAATGAATATATATATTTTTTTGGAGCAAATTTTAAAATTGAATATATTTAGTTATATATTAATATCTTTTTTTAACAGAAGTTACATGTTAAAACTAAAAGGACAAATTTTTCTGGCAGTGGCACCCTAATCTATAGTTCCAGAGGGGAAAAATAGCAAGTATAAGTCAATTCAAAATAATACTATAAATATTTTAGGATACAAAATTTTAGAAACAAGAGAGTACATGGATTAATTACAAAAATATTTTGTAATGATTCTTTTCTATTGTTTTCTTGTTTGGGGTGAAACCTAGGAAATTCTTGGTCGCCCGATATACACAAACAACCAAAAATGGATTGTTTATTTGATGTTGTTGTCTTCAACAACTTTGCAATCATCATTGTCGTCATTCTTGAAAACACGGTTTCTGTTATTCCCGCCACAAAACCCATTACGAATATCCTCAATTATCACCCAAAAATATATGCTTCCTAATATTCTCTTTTTTCACACACAGCCAGCAAGATCGAGACAGAAACAATGGCATAGCAGTACAAAGAAATGATCTTTCTTGTTCAAGAATTCTTGAAATAGACATTATTGCAACTTTTTGCCCTTTTCTTGAGGTACCATTTAACATTATACATTATATAGCAGTCACACTTTTTTGGCGAATTTTGGACTTTATTGCAATTTTATTCATTTTTGGTAATTTATTGAATTAAAGCATGGCTAATTGTTATCAGATTCTGAATTACGTAGAAAGATGAGATTTTTATTACATAGCTTTTCTAATTAGATTGCAATTTTTGTTTAGCTTTTCTTGTATTGCCCTTTATATTACATATCATGTTGAATTGGGTTGGTGTATTGTATTAAAAAAATCCTCTGTTTCTGTGGGACTTTTAATTTTCACTTAGTCATATGATGGCATCACCTAGTGAAAAGAGCAGCAGTAGTAGAAGTACTATTCCTCTCATGCCGGGACGCGTTGTGATTGCCTATGATGCGACAAGAAATCCAAATGCCGGTGAATTTAAGCACATTATTAGTAATATTCAAACGCTGGATGGGATGATTCAAGAAGTAGATACAATTACAGTGCTTGGGGTCTTGCATCAAGTACTTCACCCCAGTAAGTCCTATGTTCTTCAGATTGGATTGCGTTCGATTCTGAGAATTAAGTTTGATTTATGCTATGCGCATATTTTGTTGTGAAGTTTTGGTGTGAGGTTTTGTTTAGATTCCGTAACAATGCGGTGAAAAATCAACTTTTGATCAAATTTGCTTTGATAAACCAGCTCAAATATGGTAAGAATAATTCTCTTCATTATTATGGACTGTGTACTCTTAATATTGTGATGAACTGATGATGGTTAGTTTTATAAAACAATGTGTTATTGGAAGCATTATTTTAAAATGGGAGTTTGGGCTAATTACAAAGAAAAACCCAAAGATATTTCAAAAAAAAAAAAAACACCCTCAGGTTTGGTTACGCCTTAAATTTAATGGGGTAGCTGTAATATTTATATTAGTGTCAAGGGTTTTTGAAATATTTTTTTGCTTATGAAGGGGAAAAAGTAAGACGGAATCAAACCTCAAGGGTTTTTTGCAATTTTCAAATGTTTTTGTAATTAGCCCTAACCTCAGGGTTTTTCCGTTATTTCCTTTTTACATTCTGAAAGAATGCATGTTTCATATTCTATCTTTCAATTTAAGAGGGTAAGTGTGATATTTGTAAGTGTCAAGGGATATTTGAAATATTTTTTTTTTTTTTGCTTATGAAGGGGAAAATGTAAGATGGAATCAATCCTCAAGGTGCTTTTTGCAATTTTCAAAAACCTCTAGACTTTTTGTAATTAGCCCTAACCTCAGGGTTTTTTCCTAATTATCCCCTTTTTAAATTCTGAAAGAATGCATGTTTCATATTCATTGACCTGTATTTCTGCACAGTGGGTTTTCAAATGCAAATAGGCCCCGATTCTTTTATTGGAACAAGTGTCCGTGCCATCAAAGAAGAAGTATCGAGAATGGTTGATGCATATGTAGGGATGCTACATCAGAGTGCTGAAGAATGTGAACACAAGGGGTAATATATGTTTGCTCAAAGAAATATGTATTTGATGGTTGATAGTTTATGAAACAATGATGAGCATTTCATTTTGGATTTTGAAAGGATGCTTGTTTCATATCATGGTCACACGGTACACAAAATCCGAGGTCTTTACTTGATGTCAAAAAAACTATACATATCAGTTTAAGTTATATAACTAAAAGATTAATTTACATCTATACTAATTTAATTTTGTGGAATGAATATATATGTACTATCTGGAAATGGGACTATTATGATGCGATGCGAACCATTAAAATTCTTTTGGAAAGAAATTAAGGTTAAGTTTGTCCAGCAGTGGCTTTTGTTGTTCAAAAGACTTCGGCAATGCTATTTTACTTGCTATGGGAAACAAACAATGTTGGTCTGATATCATGATTCTCTTAAATTGCCAAACGAATATGTTTTTTTTTTTTTTTTCGTTTCAAGATCACAGATACTCTTTCATATGTAGGTTGTTGTTTTTTTAAATAAATGGAAATATATAAAAATAAAGGAAAAAGTCCTGACCCCTTGTAAATTTATCAACCACGATCGTGCAGCTCACGTGGTAACGCTAGGTGTTGACCAGGGTTCGAATCTTTGTATCTTTCAGTTTCATTGAAATGTATCCCCTCTCCTCCAGGCTCCAACCACTACTTCCAACTTATTAAAAAAATATGTAGGTTGTTATTGAAGTCAAGATTGTTGTTGGAGCTCCACTAAAGAAAGTTGTCATACAAGAAGTCTGTAGCTTCAAATGCAACATGGGTTGTTCTTAATAGGTACCAGTTGACCTTAACGTCATGCCATTCAATTTACTTTTTCTTTGGTTTATTGAAAAATAAAAAAAAGTAATAAGGTTTTTAATCTATTGTTCTGAATAAACTAATTTGTTATGACAGGCACCTAAGAAAGGAATTAAGGTTTTACCTTAAGAACATACCATGCAAAGTTGCTCTAGTCCTTGACAACTTTTCTCTGGAGGTTTTAAGGCCTTATTATTTCGACAAGGCTACTGTTAATATCGAGCATAAGCTGTATTACTCACTATCCAAGCTTGTTCCAATATTACCTGCTGAGTATAATGCGAACAACGAGCAGTCTTTCGTTTCTCCAAGCTACCGTGGATCTCTGAGTTCCCAAGAAAGCTCTGATAGTGAGAAGAGCAGCTTTGCCTCATCGGTTACATCAAAATCGAAGGAACAAAGTTTTTACTCACCAGATGAATTTGCATCATATCCTCAGATGGAGAAATCAGGTTGAAATGTTAATTTTATTAAGCATATTTGGATTTACATATTTGGTACAAGTGTCAATTAGAAAGTTTCCATCTTTCAGTTGAAGTTTTTGTTTGAACTGTTGCTCTTAGATTAACCAAGTTTCCATCTCTGCATCTTATGCGTTTTCTTTTTCTTTTTTGTAAGGGATAATTGCAAAGAAAAACCCGAGGTTGGGGCTAATTACAAAACAATCCAGAGGTTTTTGAAAATTGTGAAAAAAACCTTTGAATGTTGATTCCGTTATTACATTTTTCCCCTTCATAAGGAAAAAAACATTTCAACCTTATTAAATTTAAGACATAATCAAACACGAGGGGGCTTTTTGTAATTATGAAACATCTCACTTAACCTCATTTTTTTTTTTTTGTAATTATCCCTTTTTATAATAGTTGATTTTTTGTCAACAGGCAGTGAAGCTAAAGTGAAAGATAAATATGAGAATTCATCCCCTGTGATTCAGATTGCTGCAGATGATTTTCTATCTGGTAATTTACATGGAGAAGGAGGGAAAATGGAGTTGTATATAAACTTCCTAATTTCTGATTCAACATTTTTTTAGGGATAATTACAAAAAGTACCCCCAAGATTTGACCTAATTACAAAAAAACCCAGCTAACTTTTAAAATTACAAAATGTACCCCTGAGGTTTGATTCGGTGTTAAAATTAAGGGGTAAACTGTACCATTTTTATAAATATAAGGGGGGATCTTGAAATGTTTATTTCTTATGAAGGGGGTAAATGTTAGACAAAATAAAACCTTAGGGGTATTTTTGTAATTTTAAAAGTTAGCTGGGTTTTTTGTAATTAGGTTTAACCTCAAGGGTACTTTTTGTAATTAACCCATTTTTAATTCATTTTTTGTATTTCATCTTTAATGACAGATACAAATCCTAAAGTGGAAAGTGAATCCGACGATTCTCAACCAGTAATGCAAAATCAGAGAAATCTCCAGATGGATATTGATGCACCGATGAAAATGGACGGCCTGGATTCAAAGAAATGTAGTTATTCCGAGATACAGATTGCAACAGAGAATTTTTCATCTGATAATTTACTTGGTGAAGGTTTGTATGGAGTTGTGTATAAGGGTCAGCTCAAGGATGGGCAGCTCATTATTGTGAAAGTTCAAAAGGAAGCAAATACACAAGGTGTTTCGGAATTTCGTTCCGAAGTACGAGTCCTAAGCTTGGTTTGTCACAACAACATTGTGATGCTTCTTGGTTATTGTTGCAATGAAAATCTAAACATCTTGGTCTATGAATATATCTGCAATAAAACACTGGAGTGGCATTTATTCGGTAAGCAACTTCAGTAAATATGGAAAGCTACAAAGGCAATAATTCTATCTCAAATTACTTAATCTTTCATATTTTGTAGGGATAATTACAAAAAGTACCCTTGAGGTTTGACCTAATTACAAAAAAACCAAGCTAACTTTCAAAATTACAAAAGTAACCCTGAGGTTTGATTTAGTGTTAAAATTAAGAGGCTAGGGTATTTTGAGATATTTTTTGCTTATGAAGAGGTAAATGTTAGACACGATAAAACTTTAGGGGTACTTTTTGTAATTTTGAAAGTTAACTAGGTTTTTTTGTAATTAGGTCAAACCTTAAGGATACTTTTTGTAATTAACCCTATTTTGTATGATTAATACAAGCAATGCCATTGAGATTCAGTCTAATTACAAAAAAAAAACCCAACTTTATCTCAAAATGACATACACCCCCTCATGTTTGTTTCTATTCTCCAAATTACACCTATTGAGGAGGTATTTTTAAGCAAATACAAAACTCGAGGGCATGCTTGTAATAATACCTTAAGGGGATATCTGTAATTTTAAAAGATAACTTATTTTTTTGTAATTAGCTAAACATCAGGTGTAGTTTTTGTAATTTAAGCTTATTTTGTAAAGAAAAAGATTGCATTCACGCCTTATGCTTTTTTTTCTCGTGTGTTTAACTTTGTCTAATGCAACAAATAATACAGAACATGTTCTTGAATGGCACCGTAGACATGCTATTGCCATTGGAATTGCAAAAGGATTACGTTATCTACACGAAGAGTGTAAGGGAAGTCCTATCGTTCATCGGGATTTAAGGCCAAGCAATATATTTCTCACGCATGAATTCGTTCCTTGGTAATTCGTTACCGACTATACTGTTATCTAATTTTTTCACATCTTTAACGTGATTGATCGAATGGTTAAATGTTAAGACATAATATTCTCTGTATTGGAAGATGTTTCTTATCAAATAAATGATAGTAGTTAAAATCATTTCTAGATAACTTGAACTTTACTTGGAGGTAAAATCATGTCTTCAATTTTTTATTTTTCGATTTTGTTCACGGACAGCTGGCGGATTGTGGGCTTGCTAAATGGAGGACAAATAAGTATGATAGACAGACAAAAATTCTTGGCAATCTTGAGTGAGTACTGGTTTACCTTTGTAATAAAAAAAGGGATAATTACAAAAGACCCCTGAGGTTTGGGCTAATTACAGAAAAACCCAGAGATGTTTCAAAATTACAAAATGCCCCATCAGGTTTTATTTTGTGTTAATTTAAGGGGGTAATTGTAGCGTTTTTATAAATAGCAGGGGATTTTTATATATTTTTTGCTTATAAAGGGGGAAAATGTAAGAAGGAATCAAACCTGAAGGGGTTTTTATAATTTTCAAAAATCTCTGGGTTTTTTTGTAATTAGTCCAAACCTCAGGGAGGTTTTTGTAATTATCCCTAAAAAAATTATTCATGCATTGTGTCCTAATAATTTGAGCCTGAGGTTTCTAACCTTTTGCAGATATCTTGCGCCAGAGTATGCAGAAAACGGCATTTGTTCTGTGAAAACGGATGTCTTTGCATTTGGCATTGTTCTGATACAACTGATATCAGGACGCAAGACAGTCAATTCGATAAGAGACAACCAACACCAGTCTCTTAGACAGTGGGTAATGTTTTGTGGTCCTCTTTTACCTCTTTATGCTTAGATATATGGTAATATCAACCTCTTTCTATTCTTGCTCAGTTATTCACTATGGATATAGATGTTGTTAAAGTGAAAAGCAGAAATTGGTAGTGTTTGCAAATAAAAGCTGAAAGTTGATTAAGTTAATTGAGAGTGGTTGGTGAATAAGTTGAAGGTATAATTACAAAAACACCCTGAGATTTGGGCTAATTACAAAAAGACCCAGAGTTTTTGAAAATTACAAAAAAAAACCTTGAGGTTTGATTCCGTCTTACATTTTCCCCTTCATAAGTAAAAAAATATATCAGAAATCCCTGATATTTTACTGCAATTACCCCTTAAATTTAACACAAAAGCAAACATGATGGGGCTTTTGTAATTTTGAAACATCTCTAGGTTTTTTTGGTAATTAGCCCAAACCTCAAGGGTGTTTTTGTAATTATCCCTAAGTTGTAAAACTGCCATTACATATTTCAAAATAAAACCACAAGCAGAGTCATAAATCTAAAGCAACCCTCCCCTTGTATTGAGATTTTGATTAAGAAGTATAAGTTGACATTTGAAAACACTAAAAACAACTTCTTTTTCAGCCAAAAGCTGACAATAACTTTTTTAAGTTTGCAAACACTCCCTAAATATCTGTCATTGTGTTTCAGGCAATGCCATTGATTGAGACACTAGCGCTAGACGAGCTTGTTGATCCTCGTCTCAGGGACTCATATAGCACGTATGAAGTGTACCAGATGGCTAGAGCAGCTTTCTTATGTATTCAAAATAAACCCGATATGCGTCCATCAATTGGGGAGGTAATATGTTGTGATACTCTAGATACTATTTTCACTAAACTTTCTTCATATTTTGACTACTATCTTGAAACAAGTGGAAGCATAAAAACACTTGTCTACTTATTATTTTTGCAGATTGTTTTTTCATGTAAAATGCTTTAATCTAACATGCTGCGTTTACGCGTAAACATGCATGCCTCAGGTGTTGCGCTTACTTGAGGGGGAAAATGATAGTCTTTAGTAATTTTCACCAGATCTTCGTAATGTGCAGATGCCAATCTGTCTTCAGGTGAAACCGTATTTTTCTTGTGACAACGTTCGTAATTTTTTGCCTTAAAAACACTAATTTGGTTTTCTCAACGAGGATATGATGTCTGTTTCTATGTTGTTTCTGTTAATATTAGGCTCTCATGATGTGATTAGCATGAGATGATTCCACAAATATCAAACTGGAAGTAGAGAATAGCTTGAAAACCCTGGCTATATTTTAGGGATAATTACAAAAACACCCCTGAGGTTTGGGCTAATTACAAAAAAACCTACCCCACAGGTTTGATTATGGGGGTAACTGTAATGTTTTTATGAATATCAGGGGGTTTGAAATATTTTTGGGTTATGAAGGGGAAAATGTAAAACAAAATCAAACCTCAAGGGTGTTTTTGTAATTTCTAAAAATCTCTGGGTCTTTTTGTAATTAGCCCAAACCTCAAGGGGTTTTATGTAATTATCCCTATATTTTATAGAAGTGTGTCACTGAAAGTTGGTCTTTCAAGTTTCAACCAGAGAGATGAGCTTCTCAGAATCATCAGGAAGCAGGTTTCAGATATTCAGAAATGCAATGCTTTCTTAAAAAGATAATTAAAAAAAAAAAAAAAAACTGAGATTTGGGTGATTACCAAGAAACCCTAAAATTACAAACACCTCATTGAAGTTTGATTTCCTTTTACATATTGCCCTAACTGTTAGCCAAATGCAAAGTTGGGACTGTTTGTAATATTTAGGAAAGTTGAGGATGCAGTTGTAAGATGTAAGACAAAAAGTTTTGGCTATTTGTAATATTTAATTTAGAAAAGTTGAGGGATAATTGTAAAATATTCGAGAAAAATCCGACAGTTCAACTAACGATTGGAGTAAAAATATAAGACGGAATTAAACCTCAAGGGGTTTCTGAAATTTTGAAACTTTTCTGGGTCTTTTTGTAATTACCCAAAACCTCAGGGTTTTTCTTAAAATACTTTTCTTACACACACTAGGGCATTATAACAAGGGATAATTACAAAAACGCCCTTAAGGTTTGGGCTAATTACAAAAAAACCCAGAGTTCTTTGAAAATTACAAAAAAACCCTTGAGGTTTGATTCCGTCTGTTCGGTGATTTTGGAAAGTATTTCAGAAAAACCTGACATTTACAAAAATATTACAGTTACCTCCCTTAAATTTAGGACAAAAAGAAACCTGAAGGTTTTTTTGTAGTTTTGAAACATGTATGGGTTTTTTGGTAATTAACCCAAACCTCAGGGGTGTTTTTGTAATTATCCCTTATAACAATGTTTCTTTATTTCTACAGCTACTGCATGCAACTCCAGTGGACTAATTGGTTTGCAAAATTGTTTACTTATGAAGAGGATCATATGCAATAACATCTCAATGAGCATGCAAAATCAGTTCAAGATTTTCAGAAGCAGAGACAGGATTACAGATTACTCCACTAATGTGTGCCTGTGTAGATGATTTTGCTTTGGTTAATTGGGAATTTAATTTTTTATTTTTGGGAATAAGATGGATTATATTTATGTTCATTGGTGGAGACAATTGTATTGTTAACTTTATTTTGTGATTCTTATAAGATGATGATATTTGGTGCACATTTCAAGAATTTGGTATGGGTTTGGACATACATATGTACATCAAAAATGAAGAACAAAATCAACATTTGATCATTTTCTACAACATGAACAATTGAACAAAGGAGTATACTTCTATTTTAGCATTAAACAAGAAAATATATTTAAGAGGGTGTTCTGGTAAAGTAATTAATATACTTTTTAAAATATTTTATTTCTCTAGCAGTTATAAATTAATTAAAAGATGTTTTAAAGTGGTTAATAAAATTATCGAGAGACGAGTTTATAAGATCTCAAAATAAGAGGTTAGGATATTTTTTCATTTTGGATTTCTTTTTCCGTTAGAGAATAGTAATAACAAAAAATTTGAAAAAAAGAAGAATGAATTTTGATAGTGTGATTGAATATGAGACGAAAGTTGTTTTGATAAAAAAAATGGTAAAATAATGAATTAATATGATTAATGGTTAGAAATATGAGAGTGAGTAAAAATTGGATTTTTGGGAAAATGTGTAAGAATTTTTTTTTTTTGAAAAATGAGTAAAAGTAATTGGTGAGGAAAAAGTGAGTAACTGAAAATTTTCATAAGCAACTGAATTTTGTATTATCCCTATAATTAATTAAACAACACTATACTTCATGCATTTATAATTCATTTGAGTTTGGTTGAATCTTAAAAGGAAAAAGGAATAAAGAATATTTCATATGGTTGAGAATTTGAAAAATGAACCAAACTACTCGATCTCGACTCAACTAACTCGACCTTAGCATAGCTTGTTTCGCTTTCGGTTCGTTAATATAATAAACCAAACTTGAACATATCCATTCGTTTGATAAAATATAAAACTCGGCTAGAGCTCGACTTGAATAGTGAAAAATAATAAAATACGTGTAAAAATATCAAACTACTGGTTTCGATTCACTCTTCGACTCGACTAAAGCTCAACTCGATTAATAAAATAATCAAATTCAAACACAAATTTTAAAGCTCATGAAGCCGCATGGGAAAATTTGGGAACCAACCAAACTTTAGGGGCTGTTTTGCAATATAATTAAACTTGCACACTTAGTAAGGACGCCAACCACAAAAAAGGAGGCGTTTTCTTTTCTTTCAAACTACTACGGAGAAACCCAAGAAACAGTTTTCGGCTTCAGAAACCCCAAAAATGGATTCTTTGGGCTTGTCCGATATTGCTTTGCAATCATCTCTTTTGTCAATCATCAATGGGACGGCTTCACTTCCCGCCACAACCCATTTCGAATATCCTCGAATATCACTCGAAATATACCCCAGATATTCCTCATCAACACAAACACAGTCGGAAATATTGAGACACAAATAATGGTGAGATCAAATTTTTTTACTGGTTCAAGATTTCTTGGAATTTTTTTTGATTGGCTAGACTCTCACTCTCAATCCCATATTTTTTTGCTTGTTTTGCCCATTTATTGAACTGAATATATTTGCTTCTCTAGTTGAGTAGGTTTTTACTTGCATTCAAGAAATAAAAGCTTTTTACTTTCTGTAGGAGTTTGATTTGTGAAATCTATATGCCGTTTGATATGGAGAGTAGCAATAATAATGGTTCATACATGCCTTCACGGGTTTTGATTGTCTGTGACGCGACTAAAGAGCGTAGTATTCATGAGTTTAGGCGTACCATTCATAATATTCGGATGCAGGGCGGTATTGTGCATCCAGGGGATACCATTAGAGTGTTTGGGGTGCTGCATAAAGTATTGCATCCCAGTAAGTTTTCTTCTTTTTGGTTAAAATAATCTCATTTTTTTTCAGCTCTGTTTAATGATGGTTGAAAACTGGATTTCCAATCTTAATGTCTTTGATCAATGGGACAGAGTATGATTCAGGTGAAAGAAAGTATCTTTGGCTTTCAGCCGCTCGATTTTAATCAGAAAGCTTCCCAAGGGTGCACGAAAATTTATTTTTGATTCTTTTTAGTACTGCATATAGATATTTTTTGTATAAGCGTTATAGTTCTAAAACGTGTTCCAAGTACTACAGTTGGGACTGTGATCCGATGAGGTATTGCTAAGATCAATATCCTCGATTTTCTGTTTTAGCCGATTAGTCATTTTTAGCGTTAATTGTGTTAATTCTTAATTTTATTATCATTGTTTCTGCACAGTGGGTTACCAAATGGGAGTGGCTCCTGAGAATTTCCTTGGAGCAACACATACCCGTGCGTTGGAAGAAGAAGTCTCGAAAAAGGTTGATATGTATGTCAGCATGCTCCAGTACAGTGCTGAAGAATGTGAAGGAGAAGAGGTAATTTAAAGACCCTTTTATGTTGCCCCTTTGAGCATTTACTCTTAGTGGCTATAAGAAAAAATACCAAGGAAATTTTCTTTACATTGGAAGCGCGTCTGTTTCTTTTCCTTTGCCATGTAAACAGTGCAAAATATACGAGATATGGTATTTGCAACATGAAAATGAGATTTTTTCAGTCTTTCTTGTGTATATGCTTGTTGGGCTTTGAAAATGAGACTTTTCAGGCTCTTACATCTTTATTTATATAGACAGGGCAACCCGTCTATATGTTGCCGGTCCCAAGCCCGGATAAAGGAGGAGGGTTGCGTTAGGTCGACAACCGGCGTAAAACTCTTGTCATTTCCTTATGGTATGGATCATATAAGATATCGTGATAAAGTGCTAGGATGCTCCCCGTAAGGAGTGCGCCGCAGGTCCGTCCGATGCGGTGTCTTGGCAAGGACCGCTACACCTCCATAAGGGCTTGGGTGTAGTGAAAAATACACAAGAGCCCTCACACACTAATAAGAGGAACACAAATGATAATAAGAAAATTAGAAAGTATAGAATGGCAAATTTGGAACATAGGTACTTTTGACAGGTAAAACTATAGAGCTCGTAGATATTATGAAAAGACGAAACATAGATATTATGTGTATCCAAGAGACTAAATGGGTAGGCGAAAAGGCTAAGACACTAGATACTACGGGTTATAAGCTTTGGTATAGTGGAAAGGATAGAACTAGGAATGGGGTGGGTATCATTGTAGATCCTCTCTTCATAGATCAAGTAGTAGGGGTAACTAGAAAAGGAGATAGAATCATATCCCTTAAAATTGTAGTAGGTAACGAACTTATAAATATTGTTAGTGTATATGCACCTCAAGTAGGATTAGATGATGCTACTAAGTGCTAAATTTTGGGAAGATTTAGAAACTCTAATGCAATCAATCCCTCAAAATGAAAAAGTCATCATAGGTGGAGACTTAAATGGACATGTTGGGAAGGATAATGAAGATTATGAAAGGGTCCATGGAGGATATGGCTTTAGCTCGCGTAGAACAATGAGGGTAGAACCATCCTGAGACTTTGCGAGTTGCTTATGATTTTATTATAAGTAATACCTTTTAAAAAGAGAGACGAACATTTAATCACATTTAAAAGTGGTCCTAACAAATCACAAATTGACTACTTTCTAACCGGGAAAAACGATAGAAAAATATGCAAAAATTGCAAAGTAATACCGGAGAAAGCCTCACCACCCAACATAGACTACTAGTTTTGGATATCAAACTTATTAACATACACTTAAAGAGAAAGAAAATTAACATACCGAGAATTAAGTGGTGGAACTTAAAGAATATAGAAAAAGAGATAGTTTTGTCAAATCTCTAAAGTAGAAACCATTGATTGGAAAGTGGAAGACAAAGCCGATGAAACATGGAACTATGTAACTACTCAAATGAAAAAGATCGCAAAAGAAACATTAGGGGTGTCAAATGGTAATAAATGGAATAAAGAGTCATGGTGGTGGAATCAAGAAATCAAGAAAAGGTAAAGGAAAAACGAACTAGTTACAAAGTATTGTATTCTGTAAAACGAAGAAAACCTTAAAAGATATAAAGACGCCAAAAAGAAGTAAGAAGAGCAATATATGAAGCAAAAACCAAGGCGTATGAAGATTTCTATAAGAAACTAGATACTAAAGAAGGAGAGAAGGATATATATAAAATAGCAAAATTTAGAGAAAAACAAACAAGAGATCTAACCCAAATTAAATGCATAAAAGATGAGAATGAAAACATTTTAGTGAAAGACGAGGACATAAAAGATCGATGGAGGAGGTATTTCAATAATCTTTTTAATGAACCAGAAGAGGAATGAAGTCACATTAGGGAACTAGGCAATCTGAATCGAATAGAAACCGTACCTTTTATCGTAGAGTTCAACTTCACGAAGCAGGAAAAAAGCACTAAATAAAATGAAAACGGCAAAGCGGTTGCACAGATGATATACCAATTGAAGCGTGGAAATGTTTAGGTGGAGTTGGAATATCATGGCTTACTAAATTATTTAATGTTATTCTAAAAACTAAGAAAATGCCGATGAATGGAGAAAAAGTATATTGATACCTATATATAAAAACAAAGGGGATATACAAAATTGTGCAAATTACAGGGGAATTAAATTAATAAGTCATACAATGAAACTATGGGAAAGAGTTATAGAAGCAAGAATAAGAAATGAAACTAGTATATTAGATAATCAATTTGGCTTCATGCGGGAAGATCCACAATTGAAGCTATACACTTAATTAGACGATTATGTGAACAATATAATGAGAGAAAACAAGATTTACATATGGTTTTTATTGATCTTGAAAAGACATACGATAGAGTCAACCGTGATATAATGTGGCGCGTATTGGAAAAAAGAGGAATAAAAATAGCTACATAGATGCCATAAAAGATATGTATGATGGTATAACAACATGTATCAGGACACCAACGGGAATATCTAGTGAATTCCCAACACATATAGGTTTGCATCGGGGATCCGCTCTAAGCGTACCTTTTTATCCTAATAATTGATGAAATCACTAAACACTTACAAAAATCCATCCCCTGAATGTATGTTATTTGCGGACGATATAGTTTTAATTGATGAAACAAGGGAAGGAGTAAATGCAAAATTGGAAGTTTGGAGAGAAGCACTAGAATCAAAAGGTTTTACTATAAGTAGGGCTAAAAGCAGAATACATGGAATGCCACTTTAGTAAAAACAACGGGAACAATGAGACGAATGTTAAAATTGATGGACATGAAGTGAGTATAACAAAGAGTTTTAAATACTTAGGATCTATAATTGAAGAGAACGGAGAAATCAATAAAGATGTCACACATAGGATCGGGCGGGTTGGAATAAATGGAGGAGTGCATCTTCTATCCTTTGTGACCGTAAAATACCATTAAAATTGAAAGGAAAATTTTATAAAACGGCCATAAGGCCCGCAATGCTTTATGGAGCGAGAATGTTGGGCGACTAAATATGAACACGAACAAAAAATGAGGGTAGCGAGAGATGAGAATGCTAAGATGGATGTGCGGACACACTAGATTAGATAGAATAAGAAATGAACACATTAGAAACAAAGTGGGAGTAGCACCAATAGACGAGAAAATTAGAGAAACACGATTAAGATGGTTTGGACATGTTTATAGGAGACCTTTAGATGCACACTGTGCGACGTTTAGAAGGTAGAGAATCACTCACACAAATCAAAAGAGGGAGAGGTAGGCCTAAAAGACTTGGAAAGAAGCTATTAAACATGACATGTTATACCTAGAAATAAACGAAAATATGGCTTATGACCGTAAACGATGGCGCGATATGATCCGTATAGCCGACCCCACGTAGTGGGATTAAGGCTTAGTTTGTTGTTGTTGTTGTTGGTCTCACACCTACTTTTGTTTGCAAAGACAGTTTCTTCATTTCACTCATGGTATCTCACACATTTTGGTGCTATTAGCATGATTTTTCTTCAAGAATTCGGATGTTTGATTTTTTCTTTCATCGCATTGGATTTCCCATGTGCAGGTAGATGTTGAAGTTAAGATTACAGCTGGAACTCCAATAAGGAAGGTTGTCATACAAGAAGTTGCTACTTCTAATGCGACATGGGTTATAATTGATAGGTAGCATTTTGTATTTTGTTTGCTTACCAAATTTGGACAATTTTGTTCTTATGCCACAGCCACTTTTTTGGAGGAGGGAAGATATATTCTGTGGTTCTTTGATAAGAAATTCTCAGTTTTTATATTTTCTTTCGTTTCTTTATAACAAAAAGAGAAAAAAGGAAATTTATTGACTAGAACTACAAATTAGCAAATACGAGTTTCAAAATGTGCAATGGTTTAACCTACTCATATATAAGAAGATATTTCTTTGTGTGTAAAATCCATAGTGATCATATTTCTTCTTTCCTTTGTGACTCCTCGAGATGATATATTTACATGTTATGCAAGGTGATGAATCTGGCTAATATCTTCGTAAAAACTGTGGCTTTATTTCCGACAGTCATTTTGGGGAAAAAAATTGAAATGTCAAAATATATATTGGTCTTCTTCAGTTACTTCTTTACTTTACAAGGAATAACTGATAAAAAAATTTACAATGACAGGCATCTAAGAAGGGAATTGAGGTTCTACCTTAAACACATTCCTTGCAAGGTTGCACTAGTCCTTGATAACTTGACGCTGGACATTTCGAGATCTTTTTATTCTGACAAGGAAACCGATTATATTGAAGATAATAAGCAGTTTTATTCACTTTCCAAGCCTGTCCCACTACCACCAGTAAGTGATAACGAGAACGAGCAGTCACTCGCTGTAATCAGCTGCCATGGATATATGAATTCCATAGAAAGCTCCGATATGGGCAAAAGTAGCTCGCTACCATCATTCGCGTCCAACTTCAAGGAGCAGAGCTTTTCCTCACAAGATGAAGTTGGATCAAATCCTAAGCAAGAGGAATCAGGTAAAAGTTATCTGTATTTTAAGATATTGAAGTTTTTCAGTTGTGACAAAATTACCAATTCAATGTTATACAGTCCTTGTATTGTTCTTCTTCGGTAAACAATCTTTTAAATTCAAAGGTGAATATTCACGCTAGCCATTTTGACAAATTCAGTTAGCTTCTTTCATGATTATTTTCCCCTCACCCCCCCCCCCTTTTATCTTTTTGAGGAGAGGAACTTGTTTTTTACAAATATTTCCCCTAGGACAACAGTTGCACGTTACAAATATTGTTTATTTTTTTTTGGTAAAACAAAGTTCCGGCATTTCCTATATTATTTTCAGTTCGTCATAAACTCAAGAAAAAAGGTCAGCTAGTACATTGGTTTTTTCAAGGAAAAAAATAACAGAATGGGAAAAGTCTTGGAGTTTCTTGGTGTGAAGTTTGGATTGATTTTTTTCTTCATCTGATAGCATTTAACCAAAAAGGATGCTGGTCTTGCATGCCTCCTATGATATTCTATTGGGATAATTACAAAAATACCCTGAGGTTTGGGTTAATTACAAGAAACCCATAGATGTTTATAATTACAAAACGCCCCCTCAGGTTTGATTATGTCTTAAATTTAAGGGGGTAACTATAATATTTCTATAAATGTTAGAGGGGTGTTTGAAATATTTTTTGCTTATGAAAGGGCAAAATGTATGATGAAATCAAACCTCAAGGTGCTTTTTGTAATTTTCAAAAACCTTTGGAGTTTTTTGTAATTAGCCCAAACCTCAGGTTTTGTTTGGTAAGTATCCCTATTCTTATTATTATTTGCATAAAATCTCACGTATCTGTGACTGTAATCAATGATGTCCATAGGTAACTATGCTAAAGGGGTTATGAAATTTTCTGTTTCTCCTCGTGTGATGCCAAAGCAACGAAGAAAGCCCAGTCGACGCACATCCTCTGATGTACCTGTTCTGTGCATTGGTTGTGGATTGAAGACAGAGGTGGACTCGATGAGATATAATTATTCTGATATTCAGCTCGCAACAGATGATTTTTCATCTGATAATTTAATAGGAGAAGGTGGATATGGTCTAGTATATAAAGGTAAGCTTACGGATGGGCAGCTTATTGCTGCAAAGGTGCGAAAGGAAGCAAGTACTCAAGGGTTTGTGGAGTTCCAGTCTGAATTGTTTGTCCTCAGCTTTGCACGGCACAAAAACATTGTGATGCTTCTTGGATATTGTTGCAAGGAAAACTTTAATATCTTGGTGTACGAGTATATCTGCAATAAATCACTTGAATGGCATTTATTCGGTGAGTAGTACAAACGGAAACTTCTGAAGCCATATGTTTGCTCTCGTTAAATTATTGTTGTTGAAATAAGATGAAGGGAAAAAATTACCCCTGAAATCTAGCCTTATCATAAATAATTGGGATAATTACAAGACCCCCGAGGTTCGGGATAGTCACAAAAAAACCCAAATATTTTTGAAAATTACAAAACCCCTTTAGGTTAGATCCGTCATACTTTTTCCTCCTCCATATGCAAAAAACATTTCAAAATCTCCTCTTATGTTTATGAAAATTTTACAGACACAATCAAACGCCAAGGTTTTTCTTTTTTGTAATTTTCAAAAACTTCTTGGTTTTATTGTAATTAGCCCACACATTAGGGTTTTGTTTTGTAATTATCCCCAAAAAAATCAGTTTTTTTTAAAATTACAAATACACACTTAAAGGTATTACAAGCACCCCGTTGAGGTTTTTATTTACTTGACAAATACCCCTCTCATGAGTGTGTAATTTTTAAAATAGAAACAAATATTAAGGGGGTATTTGTAATTTTTGAAAGATGGCTGGGTGTTTTTTGTAATTAGACTGAACCTCAAGGGTATCTTTCGTAATTAACCGTAAGATGAATGTGCCTTTCATTACTTTTTCCCAAGTCCCATCTCACCCCCCCTCTCTCTATCTATCTATCTAAATGTGTCTCGTTTCTCTCTCTCCACATCCATGTTTTATGTTTTTGTATTGACAGATAATCCCGGTTATGTCCTCGAATGGCATCGGAGACATGCTATTGCCATTGGGATTGCCAAAGGGTTACGCTTTTTACATGAAGAGTGTCGGGGAAGTCCTATCATTCACAGGGACATGCGACCGAGCAATATAGTGCTGACACATGACTTTGTTCCCATGGTAAAATTCTTAGACCATATTATTTTATGACCTTTTAATTGAAGAGGATAATATGTATATTATGTTCTTGAGAGTTTCATATCTCTGGGCGACTGACCAATTTTAAAATCATTTACTTCATTCAGTCATTGCTAGGATAAAACTTGGATAACTAATGGGAAGTTTATTATAACATAATAAACCAAGCATATGTCGAGGATCTATGTTGCTCAGAACCATTTTTACATGTATTTTACAAATTTTAATACCCTTTTCTGTCTTTATATGAGATACGAGCGTACTTGCCCTTCTCAAAGAAATATTATAATTTAGACATAATTTTGACGTTGAAATTTGTCTCTCATTCTAATCTATTGATTGTCATCATAAATAGCTGGGGATTTTGGCCTTGCAAAGTGGAAGACAGATGAGGATGAAATACAGACAAGAATCCTCGGCACTCTTGGGTGAGTGTATGAGTTATTATATACGTTGTACCGATATTTCATTGCCTATTGTATGTGTATATACTTTTTTTTTGGATACTGTTGTATGCATATATACTTAAAATCACACGAGGTTGAGGTTTCTTGCCTTGTTTAGATATCTTGCTCCAGAGTACGTAGAGAGTGGCATTGTTTCTGTACGGACAGATGTTTATGCATTTGGCATTGTTCTGATACAATTGATATCTGGACGCAAGGCAGTCGATTACAAACGAGAAGGCCAACAATCATCTCTCAGACAGTGGGTATGTTTTCGGACCATGATTTTGCTTCTTAATGCCAGAGAGTTGGCTATTCATCTTCTTAGTTTCTTAAAAGTAACATAACATATCTATTTTTCTGAAGTTACATAGTATTTGTATGGATAAATTGCAATTTTGGTCCTGTAACAGTAGGGGTGTGGCAAAATTGGTCCTTTTTAAATTTATCTCAAGGCAAAATCACCGTGTTTTTGAAAGCTTCTCAGATTAGTCCTCACTTCCCCGGAAATTTCAAAGTTGTCTGGAAAATCTCCCATGAGTTACATGTGAACGTAAAAAAATTGAATTTTCAAATATCCGGCCAAAAATTAGGGTTTCCGATGGTGTAGTTGCTAGTAAGGTGTTTGGGCGAACCCCATTTTCTTGGCGGGAATTGGTCAAAAACCTTAGGGCCTGTTTGTTTATGTTTCCATGGTCCATTTCCAGTTTCTGGAGTTGGAAATAGAATTTTGAGAATTTATTGGTTTTCGTGTGGAAATTGGGATTGTGTTTGGATGAATGAATTGAAATGTGTTTTATGTAGGGTTGGAAATGAGATTGTGTTTGGTTTGAGTAGTTTTGAAATATTATTTTATGTATATAATAATTGAAAAGTTGGTAGTGGTGGGGTCAACTTCAATATTTTAATTTGAATATATAATATTATATTTGTAAGATTAAGTCGGTGGGTCCCATTAGATAGTTATAATTTAAAAATAGTAATATTTAAAGTAGATAAAGTTGATAATGGTGAGTCCCACATATATAATTGGGTTAAAATATGAAAATAGTGATTGATAAGTAATGATGAGTGATGTAGGGTAGTGTATATGTTTGAGAATAGAAATTATATGTTTGAGATGTTGTTTTATGTTAAAAATAGAAAATAAAAATGATTATTTCCATTGGAAATTTTATGAACAAACATGATTCCACTTTTATGTATAGTTGGAAACTGAAAGAGACAATTGGAAACATAAACAAACAAGGCCTTAGTATTTAGCCGAAATTCGAAAATCCCCAATTTCTCCGAGCAATTTTGATTTTCCTGTGAATTGAGGGCACAATATAAGAATTTAGAAAAATACAGGGTGATTTTGCCAACCGCTATTTAAAAAGGACTAAATTTACCACACCTCTATAGTTACAGGACTGAAATTGCAATTTACCATATTTCTATAGAAATACTTTCCATCGGTTTAATTGCCATTCATTTCCTGAAAGAAAGCTTTTTTATCTGAGAGTTGTATAATGGTATTTCAGGCATTACATCTGATTGAGACACTTGCATTACACGAGCTTGCTGATCCCCGTCTTGGCGAATCATATAACACATACGAACTGTATCACATGGCTAGAACAGCATATTTATGTGTCCAAACTGAACCTGAGAGGAGACCATCAATGGCCGAGGTGAACTTTTTCTGCTCTTTAATGCAGTGTACTCTTTTGGAACTTCCCATTTTTTCCACTTAGTTACATATTGTTCTGTCTCATTCCTCGAGAAATATCAAAAGCATTCAATGACTTCTGTTTGTAAGTTTTTTCTTGTGCATCATATCATATATTTTTGGGTTTATTACAAAAAAATACCCTTGAGGTTCAGTATAATTACAAAAAAATCCAAACTATCTTTCAAAATTACTAAACCCCTTAATATTTGTTCTGTCTTAGAAGTCGCACTTATTGAGGGTGGTATTTGTTAAGAAAATACAAACTTCAACTCTTCAACTCTTCAAGGGGTATGAGGGAATATTTGTAGTTCTGAAATATAACAGGATTTTTTTCGTAATTAGGCTAAACCTCAGGGGTAAGTTTTGTAATTTCCCCTATATTTGCTCTACTGAATTTATGATCCAAACAGTTGTTTCTCCAAATTCTTTCATCCCGTCATGCTACCTTCATTTTTGAATCCCGATAATTTCTGCAGGTGCTGCGTTTTCTTGAGGGGGAAAGTGATCATTTTCAGCACTTGACGGAGCAATTTATACCGCATTATAGTAAATAACAAGATGGACGGCATGTGCTGTACTTTACGTCTACGACACAAGTGCAGCTCATGCTAACCCTTTTTGTATATGGTTTTAAGTATCTTAAAGTAGGCTTGAACCCCAACATTATGCTGCTGGCTATAGCTGTTTGGGGTACTTTTCTTTTCTGTGTTTCATACTATTTACACAAACTTGTTCCGATAGACGCAACATTATCACATCAAATGTTGCAACACTTTATGTTCTATTATACGGTTAATAAATTTATCCGAATGGAATTAGTCATCATGAAGTGCGATGCGCCGGTTAAATTTTCATGAAATGTGTCGATTTTTCTTGCCTTTGTTGTTTTTTGTTTTTTGTAAGTGAAAAAAGCAGAGTATGCTTAAATGTTTGGCAACTGCTGTGAATGTTATGTGCTCTTCAAGATGTTTTTAATTTTTATAGTAAGATGAACAAATTAAATGGTGAATTGTGTGTTTGTTAAATAAAACAAAAAAAAAAAAAAAAAATAAGTTGGTGGTCCTTTATTTATATATTTGGTTAAGGGTTTATAAGCTCTTACTTTTTTTGTTTTATCGTTTATAAGTTCTTATTTAATATGTTTTGTTGGGGAGATGTGTTGTTAGATTAACAACGCACACATGCATCATTTGATATTTCATCAAAACATAAAAGATTTGTCGGGTCGGGTATAGTCAACGATAAATTTATATCAAAACATAAAGTGTATATTAAACGCAAATAAATTAGATTTAAAGAAAAAAGATTATTATTCATATTGAACAAAAACTAGTTTTTACAAAAAAAAAAAAAAACCGGTAAATTACAAATGAACAATGTTAAAAAACTCAAAATGATTAATTTCTTTTGAGCTGATGTAATTCTCTAGGTTTTATATATGCACACATGATTTTCTTTGTTGAAATAATTTGAGCATTGAAATTATACAATAATCAATGGATGTCATACCATATCCAAAGTATGGGGAACAAGAATTTAGGTGTGACAATGAAACATAATCTTGTTTTCTTTTTTCCTAATGAAGAAAAAAGGACTTGGCATAAATTACTGTAGATTGTGGCAAACTGTGTGAAGTGATGAAAATAATAAGTCAAACTTGAGAGCCAACCAAAATATCTCAAAGTGATGAAATGTTGGGATTATAATGGCTTTGTTTGAATACATTCTTGAAATGTTTGTAAAGAAGACAAGGATAGAGGTGTAAAATAAAATTTGTTGGTTATGTTTGAGAATGTGTTTGGACTAGGTATATACTTTTATAAAATATTAACCTTGTTTGATTATATTTTCAAAGAGAAGATCTTATGTGAGATCGTCTCACGGATCTAAGTTCATGAGACGGATCCTAAACACATACACAAATATGGGTTCTTTCCACATATATGGATTTGGATTGAAATTCTATTTAAATATAGGATCCGTCAAACAGATTATATCCATGAGACTGTCTCACACAAATTTTTGTATTTTTCAAATAATGCTTTGATGTAACTACCCTTTAATCAATAATTGCAAGAATAAGGGATAATTACCAAAATAACAAAAAAAAAAAAAAATTGAGGTTAAGGCTAATTACAAAAAAATCCAAAAAATTTTGAAAATTGCCAAAAAAGACTCCTTGAGGTTTGATCTGCATGTCTTGCATTTTCTCCCTTCATAAAAAAAATCATTTCAAAAACCCCCTTGATATTTACAAGAATTATAGTTATCTCATTAAAATTTACAACATAATTAAACCTGAGGATTTTTTTTTTATGATTTTGAAACATCTCTGTTTTTTTTTTTCCTTTTGTAATTAGTCCAAACCCTAGAGGTGTTTTTGTAATTATCTTTAAGAATAATAGTGTAAATTTACACGAAAAACATTCACTTTTTTAACTCTACAACAATTCATGCTCCATCAAATGGAGGTTTAATTTTGCATGGAGGAAGTATAACTTAACTGAAAAGGAAAAAAAATTGAATATGCTTCCTCAAAAAAAAAAAAAAAATTGAATATGTGGTCGGTAGATGAAATAATTAGGAACAAATAAATTGCAACTCTTTCGCTCTGGCAATATGAGAATTGCTCTGGCATTATAACCAACTTTTTTTTTTATTTTTTTGGTTAAAAAGTAGGAATCCAACTTTGGTTTATTGAGAATGACATATTTACAATGATTGTTTGGCATCTCATTCATCAAAAAGTTATATATATATATATAAGCAGAAATTGTATTAAAAAAAAAAGACTTTTGAGAATTATTTTAGATAAGGGATAGAATGTAGTAATTATTAGATTTTAGATTTGGATATGATTTTGGATAGTAGAGCAGAATGGGTTGGAATTTGGAGATGGTGTATTTAAACTTAATGATAATACAAAATTCTATATGTAGATCTATGTATAAAAACATTTCCGATCCGTCCATATTTAATTATTTTGATTTGACACGGGAATTTAAATAAAACTTATAAAGTAAAAATTGTCTATATTTCAACCATCTAAGAAAGAAAACAAAAGTGATAAATTTAAAACATAAGTATAATATTAAAAGAGCTTTCACATTTTCTAGGATTGAGGGGTTGTTTCGGTGAAGCAATATACTTTGTGGGGTTTTAGTGAAATTCCAAATATAAGTTAGCCACACAAATGAATCTTTTGAAGGAAGTGAGACAATCTAACACGTATTTTATGGATGAACATGACACTATTAAGTCTATTATATGTTTGATAAAAATGGGAAAAAAACAAAACATGGCAAATTGAAAAAGCATATGATTTGAAATTTTAAAATGACAAATTCGCAAGTTTCATTCCATCCTATGACCTATGGCCCATTTGCTATGTCCTATAACATTTTGGAAAGTGTACAGATAAAAAGTTATACAATACTATGTACTAGATGCCACATTTCAAATAATAAATTTTATTACTACAAGTATGATCAAACTAAATTTAATGTTAAGTTCTTTAAAAAAAAAAATAATAATAAGTCAAGTTCAACACGAATCACGATCCATTCAAAAAATGACATGGAGTTGGGTAAAAACGATCAACTTGCATCAAAATTCATCATTTACAATGTCTTGCTTAAATATGACCTTCCAAGTTGCAACCTTATCTCCAACTTGTAAGCAACAAATAGCTAACCTATATTATATATTAAATATGACTTTGCAAGTTGCAACCTCACCTCCAACTTGTAAGCTAGAAATAGCCGCCACTGCCCATGATTTTATAGTTGTGGGAGCGAACTAAAGGAAATATAATAATTGGGGCCGAATATGAAACACTACAAGAAAATTCTATTTTACCGACAAAAATTGTCAACAAAATGATTTTATTCATTAAATTTTACGATTACCTATATAATACCAACAAAGCAAAAAATATTATTTTACCTACATTTCACAATTTTCTTAATTCTAACCCACATATTTTTCTATAGATAAATTGGTTTTTTCTTTAATGAAATCTTTATAAATAATTTTAAAATGTAAAAAGATTCATACTGAAAATAAATATTTTTATCTGGGGAAGGAAGCAACCCCTGGCCCTCCACCCCTATCTGCCATGATATTCGGTCCAGATTTTTCATTACATTCTTTATTTCATTTAGTATTTTTTACATTATACGAAATATGTGTTGGAATACGTCACTTTGGGAGTTATCCAACATGAATAATTAGAATAAGAAAGTATTACTTATAAGCAGTGTTGTAAAAATCGGCCTAGGCGCTAGGCACCCCTAGGCCGATCCGATTTTGTCCAAATCGGTTGAAAAATCGGTTTTTCTAAAACTCGGGCTAGGCGGCGCCAAATCGGAGCTAGACGCTCCCCTAGGCGGCCAAAAAATTGGGCCTAGGCGGAGAAAATCGGTGAAAAATCGGGCAAAATTAAAAAAAATAAAAAAATAGAAGAAAAATATGTTATTTCTAGGGCGCCCAGGGCCTAGGGCGCTAAGCGGCTGGTCGCCGTCCGACTAGCGCCTAGCGATTTCTGCAACCATGCTTATAAGTTAAGTGAACTACTCATTCTATCACCAATTATTTTTACTATGGAACACCACTTGGGTGGGCTTGAGCTCTCCACCTCTATTAAGCATGCTTCATGATGTGGGATGTACCAAATCCCTCCAATTTTAACATGGTATGAAACAGGCCACATGTTCGGCCCAATGTGGGTCATTGATATGGTGTGGTGGAGGATGGAGAACCTTGTGATGATGGTTGATAAATTGACGAGAGACTTACGAGTGCGCTTTTAAACGTGTTGAAATATGTAATTTGTGAGTTACCCACGATAATATCACCTCATGCATGTTGCATTCATTTGGTGTGTTAGAAATGTCAAATGAAATAAAAAATAAAAATTGGAGAAGTGAGGAATTTTTTTTTACAAATCTTAATTAGTAGACATGTTCTTTCATCTTTTTGTAGTATTAATTTAACTTCCAACTAGCTAGTGGGAAATATTCAAGCAATCATAAGGATGCTAGGGCCCTCTTTAATATGGTCCCAATGTGGATCATGTATGGCAGATATATAGACAAATATTTCTTATTATCTATCTCCAAGCCAAAAGATTCTAAATGGACGAAGAATAACACACCATAATATTCATACAAGATTTGTGCATTTATTTTCGTATCAAATAATATAACTTTTTGCCAGGCGGATGAAAGTGAAATTGTCACTTTTTCTGCTGGCAATTTGAAGAGAATTAAGCAAAAGAATGAAATATTGTCACATATTGAGGAGCTGATAGTGATAATTCATGAAACGCATATTTTTAGGTTCTAAAGAATTCCTAAAATCTTGTAGTCATGCCCAATTTATAATGAATGGTTGAGGTTGAGGCCCTTGCAAATTGGAAAAGGGATAATGTGGAATATTATGGCCTATTGGCTAGTGGTTTGCTTTGCATCTAATTTACAATGAATCATTTGGGATAATGTTTTTTTCTGGGGAGGTCTAATTAGTGTGTGTGTGTGTGTGTGTGTGTGTGTGAATGAGAGAGAGAGAGAGAGAGAGAGAGAGAGATTGGCCACAAATTGTGAAGTTTAGAGGATCATGGATGGATTCATGGTTTGTTCCAATCATATGAAAGGCTTATATATGTGTGTGTATATATTTCTCTTATTTTTATATTTTTGGGAAATTGAGCATGAAAAGGAAGGAATTCAACCCCTAACCTTATCTTACGCTCATTGTCGGACTTAAACTTCTAAGAGCTGAGGACCATAAAAAATTCTATGTAGCAAACTCTAGCCGTCTTCTTTCTGTTCTCTTGACTCTTGTAATCTCATTCAATTATCTTCTAACCATAGAAAGAAGAGATCTCTCTCTTCATTTACGGTAACTATGAGACTCCCAAGTGGTCTATATCCTTAATAAGTTGAATTTCTTCTAGAGCTTACAAATGATCGAGCCAGGCTGAGCCCATCGAATAAACATAGAAAATTGGGTCGGTCAGGTCGACAAGAAAGCAATTGTGGGCAGCCCAGCCAAACCCTATTTAATGCTTAATTGTGTCGGGCCCGATACTTTTTGGGCCCCTAAAAAGTAAAAATGAAGTATAGTCTAGCCCAACCTTGTATGTGGTGGACCAATTTTGTTTACTCTAGTTTTTTTTCCTCTTAATAAATAGTGTTTTGTCCCACATGGTGGTATTTCATTCAGAGGATTTTATCGTTGTGACGTTTCTCAATTTCATAATGTGAGCATTTTATATAGAAGTTTTAGATGTCCCATTACGAGAATTGTGCAGACGATACAGGTGATCCACTACCAGAAAATAGTGTCAGATGCGGGTTATGGATTTATGATTTTGTAGCTAGGTATTATAACTTTGATTTATCAGTTGCAATGTCTTTTGTTGAATGATATATATTGATTAATTCTAAAAATATATAAAATTCTAAAACCTAAGGCGAGATTCGCAAATGGTGCCCTTAAAACTTAATAAAGGTAATTTTAATTTGCCCCCAAGCTATGCGTGTTTTTTACTTCGCCCACTTAACTTTAAATTATTCTATTTTACCTCCTGAACTTTACAAATTATTGCACTTAGCCTATAATTTCCAGATATACCCCTCATTGTTAGTGGATTGTATGTAATATTACATCTCATATAATTATTTGGATCAATTCTCTCTCAAAATCTTATCGTCTTTAGTCAATATACAAATAGTATTAAATATTGGTAAATTTCATCAATAAACCTAGATTATGATTCCATTTTCAGATATCACATAATAAAATAACCATAAAGGTTAATGGGTAAATTTGGAAATCATAGGCTAAATGAAATAATTTATAAAATTCAGGGGGTAAAATAGAACAACTCAAAGTTAAGTGGACAACATTAAAAATTACTTCAACTTAATATGCATATACATTTATCGACGATTATATAATAACTGGACTAGTTGAAAAACACAAAACTTTATGTGAGACGGTGAAAGTCCGTGAGATCGTGAGACGGTGATACTTTTAGTGGAAAAAGTAATACTAGTTTAAATACACTTAAATTAGTGTATTTACTTTGAATATCACTTTTTACACTAAAAATATCACTTGTTACACTAAAAGTATCACCGTCTCACGGCCTCACCGTCGCAGGATGAGATCTCCTGGTCCACTTTCCCTGTTCCACTATCTATTCCATACACTGGATGAATGACACATGTATAGTTGCGATATCATGCGACATCATCATGTACACATGTCATTCATCCGATGTAGTGGAATATGAGTGGAACATGAAAAGTGGAACAAGAAATCTTAAATCCCACGGTCTCACACCGTCTCACAAGAGACTTGTTGGTTGAAAAATACCACAAACGACCTAATTAATGATTATATTAGAGAAATCTCTTGGGAGAATTTCATAATAGAGTCCAAATTTAAGAAAATACATTACTTCAAGACCCAATTCCAATCTTTTTAAATAAAGACCTGGTTTTTATTTTTCTCTCAAATTAGTTCATCTCTCAAATTTTGGGTTCTCACTTCAAGACCCAAAATTTCAACCTTCTCAAATCAAGACCCAATTTTTAATTTTCTCTTTTTTCTCAAATCGGGCCATCCCCCAAAATTTTCGGTTCTCACTTCATGTTTTAAAATTTAATAAAAAGAGAAATGCTAATGTAATCTATCACGCCACTCACAAAAAATATTTTTCTTTCTCTTTCATTTTTTGGCTCATCCACTTTTTCCTAATCGATACTTGTTTTAGACTTTAAAATTCAATCATAATTTTCCTATCTTATTTTTTTAGTAACTGATTTTACTTCTTTTTCATTCATAATTTGGATATCTTATTTTTTTAGTAACCGACAAATATTATAACTAGTATTTTTTCATCTCGTTAGCTTCATATATTTAGATGTACAGATCTCAGTATTTGCACGTTAAACAAAATTGACAATAAGTATGACGTAGGAAAAAACGAATGAGCGAAAGAAGCGAAAAGAGAAAGAAAAATATTTTTGTGATCGACGTGATAGATTCTGATAATATTTCTCTTTTTGTTAAATTCTAAAACCTAGAGTGAGAAATTTAGGGGAGGGCCCGATTTGACAAAAAAAAATTAGAATTGGGTCTTGATTTGAGAATGTTGAAATGTTGTATCTTGAAGTGAGAACCCAAAATTTGAGGGAGAGCTCAATTTGAGAAAAAAATAAAAATTGGGTCTTGATTTGAGAAAATTGAAATTTTAGGTTTTATAGTGATAGATTTTCTTAAATTTGGACCCTATTATGAAATTCTCCCAAATCTCTAATCCACCAATTTTATGAGTTCATATGAGCAAATGGAAGTATGTATATATTAGCTATTGATGAATGAAGATAGTATTTTTAAACTTTCCAAGAACATTTAGGATTTCCCATTGATTTTCTTTTGAATCCAGAAATTGAACAATTTTTTTAATTAGGACAGGATTTAAGAATCATGAGAAAGGGGGGAAAAAAGAAAAGAAAAGAGAGGTAAACTCGTAATTAAAGTAAATAGTAGTGTATAATTGTCCCCAATAGATAAGCAAAAAGGACTCTGAAACCATATCATAATATTAAAAGTTAAATTTATTAAGATTTCTTTTTTCTCTAATTGGGGTACGTGAAACTTAGGCTGGAATATGATTCTATTTCTCATGGTCCAAATAAATTATGCAAAGGTTGAGATGATAGCACTCGTATTACATAATATATATGTGTATATGCATATAATGCATGGTGGAGACTAATTATCTGCCATTATTAGTTTATTTTGATTGCCAAACAGCATATAAACTATAATAAATGGAGTTGATAATAATTATGATACTGGATTAATTGGAGTTTGATTAGACATGAAAACAAAAAAGAAAAAGGGGAAAGAAACAAAGTGGCTGGATTATGGATATGTCCCACCAAAACCTAAATGAAATTTGGAATATTATGATTTGGAATAATGGAAAAAGAAATTGAATAATTTATTATAAATACAGAAGAGAACAATGATTTTATTTTATGTGTGTATGTGCGAATATAAATATATATTGATAAGGATATTACCATATTGACCGCGCCACGCTTGAAATTACCAGATGCCCCTAAGATCTGCGGATTATTATATGGGTCTTGACCCGACCTGAGGGCCCCGATCGAGTCACTCGCGAACTCTCCACCGTTGATGGAGCACCACGCGCGTGTACGATGATTCACATGTCATGGTGAACGGTAATATAAATACGACATGAAAATCAAGGTAAAAGGTAACTTGTCATTATTCTAAATAACTTCGCTCTTTAGCTTTTTAGTACTCAATTACATGATTATGACTTAAGCTTCGGAGGCTCCAACTAGATTAACGTTTACTCTGTTTCAGGTTCCCTCAAATAAAGTACTCCACCTCGCTCCCTGAGACCCTAAATCATGTACATCTGATTTACCTTTTTAAATCTCACACACACACACACACATATATATATATATATAAATCACTTTCCAAAAAAAAGTATGTAATAAGAAAATCAGAGACAGAAAACTAGCTAAAGAGCGGATAATTTTGTTATATAGATATAATTAAATTATTAAAACCATAAGCCTTGTTATTCATCGTGAAAAAGAAAAATCTCCCAATTATTCTTGCATCCGTCAGGATTCAGGAATAAAGGACTTCCATAATTGTTTGGTTTAATTTGGGTTATTATTTTAATCGTTACTATTAAAAAAAAGGTGATAAGAATGTTATTTGAAATAATTGTATTTTATACACCATTACTTTGTTATTGATACCACAAAATACCTTTTCATTTTTCACATAATCAGTTTTTGTTTTTTTCCGTTAATATACTGATAAACATTATATATCCTTCATCTTAATTCTTAAATTCATGTGATTTAGCAGTAATAGAAATAATAAATATATGCAATATAAGGATTGATTTATTTATTTTTAGATAGTGAACCAAAATTTTACCCCATTTTTTCCATTCTACACTTTTTTTTAATAAGCTGGAGAGAAAGAGATAAATCTCAAAGAAACCGAAAGAGTCAGAATTTGAACCCCGGAAAGCACCATTTACAAGGGTAAATGATACTACTTAAACTACAAGTTCGTGGTTTTTCCTATTTTACATTGAAAAGCGGTGGTCTTTTTTTCCTTTTTCGTTTTTGTGTCAAGTTCATGATCTAATTGAATTGTAAAGAGTGATTGGTGAGTAGAAAAGATAGTTGGAAAAAAAATATAGAAAAAAAAGAAAAAAAAATAGAAATGATAGTTACGCTCAATCAATGTTACTGAAAATGTCTGAAATCAAGGTATATTTACCAATCACTTTCTACCAATAATAAGAAGTAACTCTTTTGAAGGAAATATTGAGAAAATGATAGTTGCCTACTCATGTAGCACATATAGTTACATAATTGATTTTCTTAGAATATGCCACAAGTTAATTTATAAATTTGTATCTTCCCATCCTTTTCTATTCCTTATTATTGCATTTCCAATTTTTACAAGAGGCTCATACACTTTTGAGTTTTGACCCTCAAATTTGTTCCAAATTCATCTTGGACACTCTAAATATGTCTTCCTAAATTTATAGAATGTTTAATTTGGATGCATCTTAGAGAAATGTTTTGGAATAATGATGAAAACGAATATACCGAAAATATGATGTATCAAGAAAGAAATACATCATATGTTTGGATCATGGGGGAGGCCACCCTGTTCAGTTCCTTGACATTTCAAATTTGTTTATTCTATTATTTTCTAAGGGAGAAAAACGAAAAAAAGAAATTATATGTATTGACTAATGGGAAAAATTAATTGGGCTATGGGTGATCGAGCTCTAGCTACACCCCCGATTTGGATGTGTTAATGAGAATGATTTGAAAATTGTACTATTTTAGCAAAACACAAACAAATATGATTGCCTCAACTAAGAGTCGCCGTGTCTTCTTAAAATTACTAAAGCATATTGAGTAAATGAAAGTCTTAATAACTTAATTTTTAACTAAATTATCCGAATTTAAACTCAAGAATGTAAACCTGTAAAATTGAAGTATCATGTTTATTTTTAGTACACATTTTCGATTCAAATTAGAGTTTGCATTGGACTAAGTGTTGATCCACGTTTTGGTCAACCACGTGTTTTATAAATAAATAATATAGTCAAGAAATAAAAAGATGAGAATAAGTGTATTTTATTAATGAAACTAGAATCTGTTAAATGGATCGGATTGGTGCTAGTCTAACGAGTCCAAAAGAAAATCGAACAAATGAAATTATATCGGACAGTCATTTTGGAGGCATAAGCCCGACCCAACCTATGAGTCATCATTCTTGATAGGTAAAAGTGTAAATTTCGCCTGAGTAAGGTCAAAACTCAAAACTAACGAATAACGAAGAACCGATCGTATCCCACACGCGCTACGTAGAGCGTGAGAACGACAGCGGAGAGTTGCTGCATAGGAATCCACTGTTCGGTCGCCGCGTCATTATTTTAATACAGTAAATGCTGTACTTTGTCCGATACACTCATCACTGCTAATCATTCCTTATTTAAATAAACAAAACCTTTCATAATCCCTCACGCGCCCTCTCTCCAACAACACCTCCACGCGCTCTCCCATTATTCATCCATGCACCCATTGGCTTCTTTCTCTTCTTCACCGCCTCTTTTTTCATCAACACAGATTCCCCCTCTCTCTCTCTCTCTCTCTCTCTCTCTCTCTACATCTCTCCCACGAGAGAGAAACAAAAAAAACACAGAGTTGTTAATAATAGTGGGGTGTAGTGCTCTTCCAACGTCGAAAGTTGTCATTTTTAATTTTTTTTTTCTTTCTTCAATTTTAGACACAGTCACTCACACGTCATATTTAGGTGAACCCAACTGTCAAACTACTGAAAAAAACCAACCTTGGGCTAGCTTTTCCAGTTCTGAAAGAAGGTTGGTGGATTATCCGCTTTTCTTGTGCGTGTGTGCGTGTATTTTACTATGTGCTTTACTGGGATGGGGTTTTCTTGAGGCATCAATTAATTGGTTTAGAGTCTTCCTTTTGTGGTATGGTAGTGATTTCTCTGTAAATTTCGTGTTTTTTGTTGGAGGGTTTTGCTAATTTTGTGGATTTTAATTGAATTTGTGGGTTTTGTGTGTAGTTGGGGGTGGGGGTGATAGGGTAAAAAACCATTCTTTCAAGGGGTCATAACTCATAAGCATTTGTCAACTGTTTGTGGTAAAACAAGTCTTTGTGATAAAGGTGCACTGATAATTTTTATCTTGTTACTTGTCTTTTCTTGATTTTGTTTTTTGTTTTTGTTTTTTTCTGTTTTTTCTGGATAAGGTTTCTTGAATTTGTTTGTAACAAAGCTGGGACATGGAGAATTTTGGTGATTTACTACTAATATCACTGGTGAAACTGCATTTGTAAGAATGCTGTGAAGGCTTTTGTGAACATAAGTTGTAATTTCTGAATATATGCCAAATGGATTATGGTTTATTGTCTCATTTGAACATGACAATCATTTAAGCAGTCATAAACATAACACCAAAGTTTAAGTAAGAGTTTGTTTATCCTAGGCTCTGTTTTAAAAATTCCTGCCTCGCCCCAATTAGTCCCGCTAGCTGGCCGATTGGCTCCCTTGTCCGCCTACCTTTTTCTTCCGACAGCCCCGCCTAACCCCGCCTGGGTCCTCGCCTAATCCCGCCAAGGCTCTAGCCTCCCGGCTAGCGCCTAGCGCTTTTTAACAACATTGATATTAGGTTGCCTTAATTACACAATACAACCATTCCAGTACTTTGTGAAAGTGTTGTGTTTGAGCTTGAATTTAGCTACACAATGTTCGTATATTTGTCGAAATGAACTCATGCGATGTTCCAATTAAGAATTCACTCTATATGTTGGATTCTTATCTGCAAATAAAACTGTTGAAGTGTGATGTTCATTTGGTTGTTGCATATTGGTTGTCATTCCTAATTTCCGTGGATCTTGTGGTTGCTTAGATTGTGAACTACTATCGTCTTTTCTGCAGTTAGATTTACTTGTCACGATGTAAAGGTATTTGCCGATAAAGTGTGCTGCACGTGGAAAGGAACTACTCTCTGACCACTGAAGTTCTCAGTAGCTTTCCTTATCTAAGGTAGTCTTGTTTATGTTTTTACAGAAATTAATATGAGAAGTTCTTATTACGTATTTCGACTTGAACAGTATCTCTCTCTCGCTTTCTTGTAGAGAGGGAGTATAAGAATCTTGATTCATATTCATCTTAATATATGTCTCTCATATTGTATGAGTGCATCGTAATTTTCGTATTCCCTTATCTTTTATTTTTGTAATTAACCGGAGATAAGGGATCTTGTTCTTTTAACAATTACTGAAAGTAAAGATTATGCCACAGTACTACTATTATGAACTATAATGAATGTTATGTATGTAGAACAGTTGTTCAACAATGTACCAGTCATAGTACAACTATAAATCTTCGAGAAATTTTGTTAAGAAAGTAGATTTCTTTACTTGCATAGAAGCTATCCTTACTAAAGTATGTCTTAAAATGTAATGTAACATGCTTCTTAATAACGCCGCTTGGCTTTGATGCAGAGTGTAGAAAATGGGTTCGTGGGCATACTTTGATCCTGAGTATGAAACATTAAGCATCAGAATGAATCCTCCACAGTTCAGTTTCAAAACCTCTGCCTTTTACTTTGATACATAATGTCCGTCTTCTTGATATATAAATATTTCAAAATTCTAAAAAATGAATCATTTGAATCCGACCATTCGATCATGTTAAATTCAGGTTCATCAGCATTTTAATTATCTGTTCACCTGTTTCAGGGTTTCTGTTGACAACTCTAGTTGCAAGGATTGTACCTTGGTCAAGGTAACCCTCGACAAGAGTTAATTTCCCTTGACCTATTCTCGGGCTTGTTAATTTTTCCAAATTTTGTCAAAATATACTCTGCTGTTGGTTAATAGGCGAAAGTGATTGTTTTTTGACCAAATTAGCTGAAAACAATACTGTTATGAATTATTTTTTGATAACTGGATTTTTTTTTCATTCAGGTTGACAGCATGAACAAACCGGGAATACTGCTGGAGGTGGTCCAAATCCTTACAGACCTTGATCTTATAATTACCAAAGCCTACATCTCCTCTGATGGCGGGTGGTTTATGGATGGTATGCATGCTTTTTTGTCTTTAAATTTCCTACACAATATAGCTTTGGGAAAAAAGATTGACCGATCTTGCCTTGAGGCTCCATTTTCTTCTAAAAAACCATTTAGCTAAATTTGTTGACTAGACTCGTTGCCTTATCTTGAACCGATATCATTTAGACTGCTGAAAAATGTAATATCAATAGTAAGCATGCTTCACTATGTTGGCAAATGTAGGTTAACTTTATGAAGCTATAGCTGCATGATATCATGTATGCTAGTACATTTGTCTTTCGGATATTTGTCTTTTGGATCGTAGGTTTTGTACTATAGTCAAGTTTTTGCAAGAAAATTAGCAAATGGATAGCTATTTAGTTCCTTTATGGGTAAAATATTTTCTTTACCGTCTCTGTCTTTTCTCGACAGTATTTCATGTCACTGATCAACAAGGGCAAAAGATTAGCGACAACAGGACTATTGAACAAATTGAAAAGGTATGTTGTACTTTTTCCTATTCTTAGATTGTCTAATTCAACGAGAAATTATGTCTACGGTCAAGTTCCTCGCTGTAAATTTTTTAAATTGGAGTCTAAATGAACTGCAGAATTTGGTGTCTTTTTTAACTTGATCTCATAACTAAGGAATAATTACAATCAACCAACAACCACCCACCCCCCTCTCCCGAGTTTGGGCTAATTAAAAAAAAAATCAGAGATGTTTCAAAATTACAAAATAACCCCTCAGGTTTGATTCTATCTTAAATTTGAGGGGGTAATTGTAATATTTTTATAAATACCCGAGGGATTTTTTAAAATGTCTTTTCCTTATGAAGTGGAACACATAAGACGGAATCAAACCTCAAAATCTCTTGATTTTCTTGTAATTAGACTGAGCCTCAGGACTTTTCTGTTTTTTTTTTTTTTTTTTTTTTTGTAATTATCCCTATAATTATAATACAATTGGTTAATTTTCCTTTGAATTACATAAACAATAGGCTTTAGGGCCCAAAGGAAACACCTCAGGCATATTGAAGACTTGGCCCGGAAAGAGGGTCGGGGTGAATTCTATGGGCGAGTACACCGCTATCGAACTCATAGGCCGGGACCGCCCGGGTCTCTTGTCAGAGATTTCCGCCGTACTCGCTAGTCTCCACATCAACGTTGCTGCTGCCGAAGTTTGGACACACAACCGACGAATAGCATGTGTTCTTTATGTTAACGATGATACAACTAATCGTGCGGTGGACGATGCGTCACAGTTATCTGCCATGGAGGAGCAGCTTAAAAACATTCTTCGCGGGTGTGGTAATGATGATGATAATGTGGCTCATACGAGTTTCTCGTTGGGGTCCACTCATGTCGATAGACGGCTCCACCAGCTGTTATTTGCTGACAGAGACTATGAAGGTGCAACTGAGCCGGATTGTCCTATTAAACCAAAGGTCACGATCGATCGATGCGAAGAAAAGGATTATTCGGTGGTTACTGTCAAGTGCAAAGATAGACCAAAGCTCATGTTTGACATTGTCTGCACGCTGACGGACATGCAGTATGTTGTTTTTCATGCCACTATCTCGTCTGAAGGGCCTTATGCCTCACAGGTACCTGCTCGGTTTTTATTTTTCATTTTGGGTTGATAATAAAATACCAACCTTGAGGTTTATCCTAATTACAAAAAAGACCCAGTAATCTTTCAAATTACAAATAGCCCATTGGTATTTGATTTTAGGGATAATTACAAAAAACTATCCCTAAAGTTTGGGTAATTACAAAAAAAACCCAGAGAAGTTTCAAAATTACAAAAAACCCCTTGAAGTTTGGTTCTGTCATAAATGTAAGGGGGCGTTTGAAATGTTTTTGCTTATGAAGGGGTAAAGTGTAATATAGAACCAAACTTCAACAGGACTTTTATAATTCTAAAAAATCTTTGGTTTGTTTTTTGTTATTAGCTCAAACCTCGAGGGTAGTTTTTGTTATTATCCCTTAATTTTATTTTACAAATTACCATTGAGGGGGTAATTTGTAAAACAATTACAAGCCTCAAGGAGGTATTTCTATTGCTTCATTTTCTTTTTGTAATTTTAAAAGATAAGTGGAATATTTTGTAATTAAGCCAAACTCAGGGGTAGTTTTTGGAATTCTTTTATTTTTTGTTTTTTGTATGCAAAAAGTGTTGCTTTTATCAGTTTGGGAAGGGTTGGGTTCTCAAAGTAGCACTGAATGCGGCCGAGTCCCCTTTGTAATTCCTGTTTCTTGCACGGAATCGGGCTAACCTCTTGTCTTGTTTTCTTACATACTCTTAGCATAATTGTTCTTAGTTTCCATTAATTGAGCGTGTTCGACTTATAGGAATATTATATACGTCACATGGATGGTTGCACTCTAGAGACGGAAGGAGAGACAAAGAAGGTCATCAAGTGTCTCGAAGCAGCAATTAGACGAAGAGTTAGTGAGGTAATGGAAATGCTCCACTATACTTCTTGAAATTCATAATTCTCATGCATTTTAACTTTGAGTTAATTACCAAAAGTACCCTCAAAGTTCACTCTAATTAAAAAAAATACCCAGATTTGTTTTTACAAATTGCACGCTCAAGATGGGTACTTGTTAAGCAATACAAACCTCTAGGGGATATGCTTGTAATACCTTAAGGGGGGCATTTGTAATTTTGAAAGAAAACTGGAGTTTTTTGTAATTAGGCTAAAACTCAGGGGTAATTCTTGTAATTTACCCTTAAACTTTCCGAACGCTATTTTTTCCCAAAGACAAATCCACCAACATAAGCAACTCTAGAATTCTCATGATGTACAAGAACTTTTACTCTATTTCTTGTCATTAAAAACTAAAGGGATAATTACAAAAACACCCCTAAGGTTTGAGCTAGTTACAAAAAAACCCAAGTTCTTTGAAAATTACAAAAAAACCCCATGAAGTTTGATTCCATCTTACATTTGTCCCCGTGATTTTCGAAAATATTTCAAAAAAACCCCTAATATTACCCCCTTAAATTTAAGCCCTAACGAAACCTGAAGGGGTTTTTTGTAATTTTGAAACATGTCTGGGTTTTTTTGTAATTAACCCAAACCTCAGGGTGTTTTTGTAATTATCCCAAAACGAAAACACAACTGATGGATGTAAATTTCGTGTTCAAATATCAACAGGGTCTAAGCTTGGAACTATGTGCAAAGGACCGAGTAGGGTTGCTCTCAGAAGTGACGAGAGTTCTGCGAGAAAACGGACTGTCTGTTACAAGGGCAGGCGTGACAACGGTTGGGGAGCAAGCCATGAACGTATTCTACGTGAGTGATGCTTCTGGAAAACCCGTAGATGCAAAGACGATTGAAGAATTACGCAAAGAAATTGGCGAGACGATGAGGCTTAACGTGAAAAAGGCCCCAACGGACGCGAGAGCACTCGAAGCAAGCGGATGGGCAAAGACTAGCTTCTTCTTTGGAAGCTTACTGGAGAAGTTCCTCACTTAAGTGCAGTAAGTTGAATGCAAAATTTGGTAATGATTTCTCTGTGCTTATGTTTTGTAACATTTATGCTTTTAACTGCTTTGTGCAAGCTTTTATGTATCTGGTGAATGGCTCAACTGTATTGAACTGTACAAATCAAGAAAATAAAAATTGGAATAAAATTCTGTACAATTCAATTTATTTGGAGTTCAATTTTAGGGATAATTACATAAAAAACCCTGAGGTTTGGGCTAATTACAAAAAAAAACAGAGATTTTTGAAAATTACAAAAAAACCCTTAAGGTTTGATTCTGCTTAGATCTTCCCCTTCATAAGCAAAAAACACAAAAAAACCCACCATGATATTTGTAGAATTATTATAATTAACCCCTTAAATTTAAGACAAAATCAAACACGAGGGTTTTTTTTTCTTTTGTAATTTTGAAACATTTCTGGATTTTTTTGTAATTAACCCAAATTTTGGGGGTGTTTTTGTATTTATCCCTTAATTTTATTTGGTGTTTGGACAGGGTGCAGGAATCTGGTTTTATTTACTTATTCAAAACGGGATGGCCCGCCATGTTGGTGGGCTTGAAAACTCCCAAACCCAACCCAACCCAACCCACCTTGCGTTGTGGGCTAGACGGGCCAACCCGACAGAAATTAGAAAAAAAAACATAGGAAGATAATTTTTTTTTTCATATTCATATTTTATATATAATCAATTTACTATTTTTATTACATTTAACTAAATAGTTTGACAATTAATAATATTAGCGTAAGAAATTAGGTGCCCGGTAATATTAAAAAAGTCTAAATGATCAAATAACACAATTCTCTAAAATTCATTAATTATTATATCATCCATTAATATAGTATTCGTTTTCTTCATCTCATTTATCTTTATCTCCATGATCCTTCACAGGAAAAAGTTGTTTTAATATTTGCACTAACATATATATAAAATACACTAATATAAAGGTAATTAATGTTAGAATCACAATAAACAAATCTATCAACTATGTAAAAATGTAATTTAATAATTTGTTAATAGAATTACCATTAACATAGTAATATAATTCATTTTTTGGAAAATTGCAAAATAATTGATGGACCAACCCAACCCAACCCGATACACTTCAACCCACAACCCAAATGGACCAACCCATTTGACCCACCTCCAAATAGATTACTTAAATTGCAATCTAACCCACTCTTTTTGCATTGTGAGTTCGGCCTAGGGATGACAATGAGTAGGATACACACCCATTTAGAGTTATTCATATCTGAACCCCATAATATTTATACTACTCGTACTCGTCCCAAATCCGGTTAAAAACTACATCTACTTCCCATACCCATCCCAAATCCATTTCCCGATACACGTGTACTACCCGTACCCGCCTAAAACTCGTTTATTTTATATAAACCTTATAATTATATGAATATTTAAATAAGCACCCTACCAAAAACTAATTATTATATAAGAAAATACTAAAATATTAAATTATTAATAAATATAACAATTAATTATTTTAATTTTGTACGTCACTACAGGCTATCAATATTCATCAACTAAATCAAAAGCATCACATAGATACAAATGTAACTAATACATTCCTTAAAAATGCAAAATCAATACCAATACATCATTTAATTTATAAAACTACACCATCAGACATGTAGTTTTATCAAGCTTGGAAAAGATAAACAAGGTTGACATGATCACAAATTCAAAATAAATAACAACTTTATATCTTCTTTGTACAAAATAAAAATATATGTTGGGCTTTTATGAAGAAATATATAATATCAGATGAAAAAAAATAAATAGAAGTTACTAAAGGGTAAAGGGGTTCGGGTAGTGGTGGGTATTCGAGAGGTAAAACTATACCCTACCTATATATAAATCAGTAGTAATTTCTCATACCATACTCATCCCAAATCTGAAAAAAACTACACATACCCGTCTTATTAGGGTCTAGGCGGGTGGGTACCCATGTTTACCCATCGTGATGTCATCCCTAGTTCGGCCAACTCAATAGACAAAACTCATTTTGAGGGCTCTAATATGAAGATTTAAATTCTCAGAGACAACAAAATCAAAAAAAGGGGTGTAAACTCTTTGTTCCTGTGCATAATAATACAAAACTAACCCAATTTCCCAAACAATATATAACTTCTTCTATCCCGAACAAAATTGCAACCTTAGCTACAGTGTGTAACTATTTCACTTTTTGAGTATCTTAATATATTCATTGTTATGTACAATATTGCTTTTTAAAATCTTAATCTGAAAACTTAATTTGGTTTTGTTGATGTAATCTGTGATTTCTTTTTTGGTTTTCCATTCTAACAAGAAAAGACTCCAATCTTAATTTCTAAGTATATAATCACAGAATTCACTCCAAAAAAAAAAAAAAAAAAAAAAGTATATAATCACAGAAATAAAAATAGCATACTTGCCAATTGGGCTGAACACTAATTAAATCTTTTGACAGAAAAAAGTTCCAAAGTAACATATAATAATCCATAGGGGCATCTTTATTGGCACAGTATTTTACATTGTAGGGAAAGTCTATTTTCCCATTTCAGGACTCTAATTTGAGTAATTTCATGATCATCTTTCTGTCTCCATCTTAAGTTAATTGAGTCCATCATATTTATTTTATTAATTGGCACAATAGTTCAACTCCACCTATTAGACACTTTTTTTTTTGAGGGTAGCTTTTAGACTTTTGAAGCGGCATAAACTGGGAAGGAGTAAAAGGCCGCGAGAAGGAAGAAAGCTTCAAAGCCATATTATAATTATTTATTCTTCTATTGTGATGCTTATAAAATGAAAACAAATCATCTACTAACTTCTATGGACACTTCTCTGAGGACTATATACTCGTACCAGATACATATGTTTTATCCGATACTTCATAAATACTATATTGATAACTATCTATAGAATATGCCTATCCACGGTTCCGGAACCGCACCATTCAAGTTCCATATTATTTGGAATCGGAACCGGAACCTTGAACAGGCGGTTCCAAGACGGTTCCAGAACCGTAACCGTGGAACCAGCGGTTCCATTTCGGTTCTGGAACCGTCTTCTTTTTTGTTTTTATTTTTTTTAAAAATAAAATTAATATTTTTTGTTTAAATATAATACGTTAAAATTCAATACCAAAATTAGAATATTATCTTAGATTATTTGAAGACTTTAAATTAAATAGAACAAAAAAAAAGGAACAAAAATGGGCTTGAACTTAATATTAATAATTAATATGAATAATTAATATTAAGTTGCCTATGTATCCTCTTAGTATATAGTGGAATCAAAGCCCACATAATTCGCTTACATTTTTTACTATTATTTCTTGTAGTAGATGTAGGTTGTATTTTTTGTTGACTCGTTTCATCCTTAAATTTTAAACTATATTCATTATAAACTTCATTATATATGTTGGAAGGGTGGTTCCACGGTTTCTTCCAAATGAGGAGGGAACCGAACCGATAAAGACGTTCCTTCACGGTTCCAAATCGGGAACAGGTTGTTTGATACATGTTTTTATCTTAATTTTGATGATTTTATTTTGTCACCAAAACAATGTTTTTAAAGGTTGTCCAAATACTCCTAAATGATTTAAAATGATTTTAATATTTTCCGGAGTATTTCCTCAAGTTTATTTTTGATAATAATGGACAACACTTTTAATGATTTTATATCAATGGATTTTTTTCACTCCTAAACAAGGTTCCTAGATGTTGTCTAAATACTCGATTGGTTTAAAATGTTTTTACTAAATTTTTGAGTATTTCGGGTTTTATTTTCGACAAAAATTGGACAACATTTGCCTCACCAAGTCGACCGGGCCGCCCTATAGGGCAACCGTGCACGAAGATGTTTTTAGAAAAGAAAAATGAGACGGAAGGAAAAACAAGCGGTCGACCGGCCGCTTCGGCGTCGACCGTCGGTCGGCCGCCCAATGGTCGATCCAGACTGCAAGTTTCATTGATTGAAACAGACTTAACCCCTTCGTATTTTGGTTGGGGACCGGTTGAGCAGGGTCGACCGGTCAAGCCACGTCGGCCGTGCCTGTTGTAATTTTCAAAGTGTTCTCATTTTCTCTTATTTTAAATGCGTGCACCTGGTCGCCTGTATTGACAAACAAAAATCGACCGTTTTGACACAGACACATTTCCTTAAATTGTGGGATTGATTTCTAACACTATATTCTTGATTTTGATTGTATTTTTCTCAGTAGATTTTCAATCCCCAAGAGGAGCCTATGCTTGATCAATCATCTCCTATAAATAGAGGAAGTTTTGGAGCAACCAAAAACAACAATTGAGATACAACACAACAAGATACACTTCAAGCAAACACTTGGTCTTTCATTGTTATTATTCTTGTTGTAAATTTGCCTAGCTTATCACTTTCACATCTTTGAGGTCTAGGCTATTCTTGATTACACTTGCACTCTATTGTATTATCAATTATCGAGTTGTAATCTTGAATTTGTGGTCGTCATTCAAACACAAGATATCCTTGTGAGTGTTCTTTGTGGTAAGAACACACTTGGGTGAACTAGGTGTTAGGTGTAAGAAGATTGTGGTAATCTTCTTGTTAAGGTGTTGAAGAGTGTGGTGCTCTTCAAGGGTGAAGATTGTGGTAATCTTCACAAGGTGCCGTTGAAGATTGTGGTAATCTTCAAGTGAGATTGTGGTAATCTCAAAGGTGGTGTTGAAGAAGAGTGTGGTGCTCTTCAAGGTGTTGGTGTAAGATTTTGTTGTAATAATTTTGGTAATTATTAATAAAATCTTTTTCTCTTTTCGAAATCCATCCGGATATCTTTGGGGTGGTAGAGGATTAGGCCCTAGGTGGGTTGAACCTCTTTAAATCGACGCGTGTTGCTTACATTCCGCACCTTTATATTTGTCTTTGAGCATTCAATTCGAAAAAGAGGATAAATCGAAAAGATGGAGATAATCTATTCACCCCCTCAGATTATCGTAGCCGCTTGGACTTACAAGTGGTATCAAAGCCAAACTCTTTGGCAAGCTCGTTTCACATCGCGAGTGAAGAGAAACGATCGACGGCTACTTAACGAAGCTCATCTATCCGACACCTCCACCACCAAGCCACCACTATTTGATTCCAAGAATTTTAATTTTTGGAAAGAAAGAATGGAATGCTATCTACAAGGTTGCGGGTTCGACATTTGGAACACCGTCATTAATGGAGAATCCATTCCGACGAAAGATACACCACACACCTCAAAAGGCTTCAAAAAGCTCAATGATGAAGAAAAGAAAATCATCTCCTTAAACGGTAAGGCTTTAAATATTTTGTATTGTTCATTTACTAATTTAGAATATGAACATATTGTAGGAATAAAGTCGGCACATGAAGTATGGAAAAATTAGAAGCTATCTATGGAGTATGTGAAAATGAAAGAGTCAAACAAAGGCATCTACTTCTCAAGACCATACAAGCTCAAATCTAAGGAATAAGCCTCCTACAACTTCCAATTATGAAGAAGTTGAATATTGTTTTATGGGCATCAATGAAGAAAATGAGGTATGTCTTAAACCCTCTACTTCCTATGATATAGTCATTCAAAATGACTATAGTGATTTACAAAATGATTATGATGAACTTCAAAATGAATTCCAAAGCTTACTTGTTAGATACAAAAATTTGAAAAAGGAATTCAATATTTTGAAAAATGATAAGGATAGTTTATTTACTTCTTATGAATCACTATCATGTGCTCACACCACCACACTTGACAAGATTAGAAACCTTGAAAAAGAAAATAGTACTCTTGTTGAGAATATTGATTGCATGAAAAAGGATTTATTAAAATCCAACTTGAGTACCAATAAAATGTCCAATATTGTTGATATTCATAATTGTGATAAAGGACTTGATCATAAGCCTAATGTTGTTAATCATATGAAAAAGGATCAAGTCACTATGCATATTGGTCATTATGCTTCTAGAATTATTACTTGTTTTTATTGTGGCAAAAAGGGTCATACGGCTAATTCTTGTCGGGTTAGAAATAGCTCTAAATATTGTTGGAGACCTAAAAGTCTCAAAGCTAATCTTAAAGGACCCAAACACATGAGGGTACCACAAAACAATATGCCATTAGGTACCCAACAAAGCAAAAATCGGAGAAAATTCATGCCACCAAGAAAACATCAAATGAATGTTTCATTTGATCAAAGAAGGAGAAACTACTCTCAACAAAGCCAATCTCCAAGAAGAGCGTATAATCAAAAATGGGAAGAATACAATCCTTGGAAATGGCAAAGACATCATCAACAAGATGATTTTCAAAGAAGAAGAAACCATCAACCATGGGAAGGTAACCAATCTTGAAAATGGAGAAGTCATCATCAACAAAGTGACTTCTCAATGGGAAGATATCATCAACAATGGGAAAGACACAACCCATGGAAACGGCGTAATTGGTAAACCGTATCCCCCCCATTTGTATATGCATTTTATTTTTAAATCTATGCATACTTTTAATTGTGTCTTAATTGCAAAATGAATCTTCAAGTATTTATTTTTAATATAGGTCTCTTATATATTCATGAGTTTCAAATTTTTTTTTTTTTAAAAAAAAAAGGAGACCTTGCATGATTTTCTAAAACTCTTGAGCATTTTATTAGACTTATGTGGCTTATTATCTCTTATGAAATCTTATAGCATAAGCTCTTTTGATATCTCATATTACTTGCCTACACTTGTATCTCCTATGCAAATTTTGTCTAAGAATTGTGTAGGATACATATTTCATACTCATTGGCTATTACGTCATCAAGTTTCTTAAACCATCGAGGTATGTCTACTCGTATTTTTCTTTAATCTCGATATTATGCTTATGCACATATCTTTCAAGATATTTCATTTTAACCCCTTAAGTGCCCCTAAATGATTTTTTTGGCAAATACTTTCTTTAAAAAGGGCACTACTTGTTAAGTCTCGATTTTATCGTTTATATGTTTTCGAAACCCATATTTGTTGGATTTAGTCCAAACTTATATTTTTGTAAAGTTTTAAAACTTTGGGGTGAAAAATCGAATTTTGGAAAAGTGCGGTGAAAGAAAATTCCTTTGGGGCCAGGTGGCGGGCGACCGGTCGCTCGCACCTCGGCGGTCGCCCACCACTCGACCGGTCGCCAGGCTATTTTTCCTTGGTTAAAATCGTCTGTCTTCGCTTTCTTTAAACAGACGCACCAAAATTCTTAAAACCCTATAGCGGCGATTTTTTCTCCTTTTTTCAAAATCTTCAATTCTTCATCATTTTCACGATTCTTGTTGCTAATCGTCTTATTTTCACAAGAATCTTACATATATGGCTCCTCCAAGAAATTCTACCGATCAAAATCCCACTTCTAAGAGAAGAAAGGCGGAGAGGGTACTTGAGAAATCGGCGAGACGAAGCCGAACAAAGGGATATTCGAGCCACTCAAAGAAACGTGGCCCAAGAAGGTGATGATGTTCAAAATCCCATTCTCTCTCGGGCCCAAATTACCAGGAAGCCGCGGAACAATTTCGCTCGAAAATTGCCGTTGGGCGAAAGGTAAAAATCTTTTGTTACTCAAGCTCCAAATTCTCGCAATGCTCTTAATTTCATCAATAAGTATGCGGAATGGTACTATGAGGATTCGGGGATGGGAGGTAAATCTATTGCTCGGACTAAAATGTGTCGTTTTAGCTCATTTACAAATGAGTATCCCACCATTAGGGGATTTTTGAGGAACAAGGTTGGATGTATCTATGGGAGCATGCTTATGTTTTGTATGATGATGATATTATCCAACATTTTTATGCTAATATGTGGGTGCAATATGATAATGAAAGAAAGCCGATTGCCGTTAATTCTTTTATAAAGGGACGTCATTTTAGATGGACTCCCAATGATATTTGCGGTTTTTACGTGTTAGAGAAGGTGGTTGGGATTATTTCTCTTGTGGGACTTGGAATGATGAAATGTTGGGGGTGTCAATGAAAGAAGTGAAGACGATTTGGGAGTATGGCCAAAGTACTCTTTGTTGGCAATGACACTTGAGCATCGTATTTTATCGGTCATTGTCGCATATTGCATTTGTGGTAAGTCGGGAAAGATGCCTAGCAATATGGATTATTTTTGACTTATAAGATTGCTAGGAGAGGAACCACTTAACTTTGGTGCCATACTTATTCAATGTCTAATCGAGTCCATTACTCAAGGTAATAAGAAGTTGGTTATGGGAAATTGGATTTGTAAACTTCTTATTCAATCGGGACTTCCTTCGTCGGAGTTTAACTCGGAAGTTTTTCAAAATGACTTCGACATTGATAATATCTCCCAAATAGTCACGATGCGCAAGAATATGGACATCCCACCAACCAAAATGGCTAGAGGAAGAGGTCAAGAGTCCCCCGATCCTAATGACTACTTTGATGACACCGAGGCCGCAAGATTGGCGGAAGAGGGTGAACCGAGCAATCCGGAGGGCACACTAGGTGCTCAACCGCCTAGAGGTATACTCTAGCCGAATTTGATGAGATGAGGACTTTTCATGAGACGAGATATGAGGCTTTGGAGCAAAAGACCTCCAAAATGCAAAAGTCTATCGGCAAATTGAAGAAATTTATCAAGGATTTTATTCCCGGATCTTGCTTCTCCTCGGATGAGGAATGATACCCCCACCCCCTTTACTTTCTAAAGATTTTCATTAATGATGTTTTGTATTTTTGATGAACTTTTGTAAAACTCATTTGTACTAATGATATTTGCTTGTTTTTCTTAAAGGGTTAAAATTGCAAGTTGATAATGACTTGTGAATGATCATGACTTTGATGGAGTATTTGATGCTAAAAATACTTTAAAGCATTGTTTGATAATTGGTATGAAGTACTTGATGGTAAAAGTGCTTCTTTTATCGCTTTGATCATTATGCTTAGTTGGATATGTTGGGACATTTGATACATGTATTGTTGAAAGCATGACTTATTACTTGATGGATGCTCTAATTGTTGGCATTTGTAATGCCTTGATCATTCTTAGCTTATCTCAATTGGGTTGAACCCTTGAGAATCTACTTTGAGCTTCTTAATTGATGAACAAATTGTTGCATATGGTGCATATGATTTTTTTTTTTTTAGCTTTGAAATGAGGTTGATTGATGATATGAAAATTTTTGGATTGAACCATTTACAAAGGCTATATACAACTCCTTTTATTTTTCACGCCCACAATGTGTTCGATGAAATGTCACAATGAACATTTCAACTTCTACATGATTCTCTCGCTTTCAAAAGTCTTATATACTCATTGAGATCATGTCTTGACTCTTAAACGAGCTTATGGATATCTAATGATACATTTCTCCCATTTTTTTGGATTATAAGCTTATCTCCTCGAATGGTTGATAAATTGTCTCTTTGGCGCACTTTGATATACTTGTATGATGTTTTTATCATCCTAACATTCTTTTTGATGATTCCAAAGGGGAGAAACAGGAAAATGGCTCGTTAGCTCAAAGAAGCTAATAAAAGCTTGTCATAAAAGCTATAAGCTATGGCTCATAAAAGCCATAAGTTGTGTTTTGTTCTTAGTCCAATTGTTGCTTGATGGACTTATAAAATTGATTAATGATGTTTTTGTGATGGGGAGCTTATAAGCTCTTAAAACAAATTGTAAAAGCCAAAGCTTTTAGCTTATGGAAAATTGTTTTTACATTATTATTGATATGCTTGTTGATAGGGGAGCTTGTGCTTATTATTGGAAAATATTTACTCCCTACTTGGTTGCTTTAATATTTTTGGAAATTTTGGTTGCTTCCAAACGGTCAAATGTTTTTACCGGAAAATTTTTTCTAAAATTGCTCTCTTAGTTTGTGTAAAAATTGTTTTGGTTTGTAATCATCAAAAAGGGGAGATTGTTTGATACATGTTTTTATCTTAATTTTGATGATTTTATTTTGTCACCAAAACAATGCTTTTAAAGGTTGTCCAAATACTCCTAAATGATTTAAAATGATTTTAATATTTTCCTGGAGTATTTCCTCAAGTTTATTTTTGATAATAATGGACAACACTTTTAATGATTTTATATCAATGGATTTTTTTCACTCCTAAACAAGGTTCCTAGATGTTGTCTAAATACTCTCGATTGGTTTAAAATGTTTTTACTAAATTTTCGGAGTATTTCTTGGGTTTTATTTTCGACAAAAATTGGACAACATTTGTCTCGTGGTCGACCGGTCGCCCCTATAGGGCAACCGCACCCGACCACGAAGATGTTTTTAGAAACAGAAAATGAGACGGAAGGAAAAACAAGCGGTCGGCCGTGCCGCTCTCGGGCGTCGACCGGTCGGTCGGCCGATCGGTCACGGCCGATCGGCCAGACGCAAGTTTCATTGATTGAAACAGACTTAACCCTTCGTATTTTTGGTTAGGGGACCGGTTGAGACAGGGTCGACCGGTCGAAGCCTACGTCGACCGGTCGCCCTGTTGTAATTTTCAAAGTGTTCTCATTTTCTCTTATTTCGTGCGACCGTCGCCTGCGGTATTGATGAAAAAAATCGACCGTTTGACAAACAGACACATTTCCTTAAATTGTGGGATTGATTTCTAACAAACTATATTCTTGATTTTAATTGTATTTTTCAGAGATTTTCAATCCCAAGAGGAGCCTATGCTTGATCAATCATCTCCTATAAATAGAGGAAGTTTTGGAGCAACCAAAAACAACAATTGAGATACAACACAACAAGATACACTTCAAGCAAACACTTGGTCTTTCATTGTTATTATTCTTGTTGTAAATTTGCCTAGCTTATCACTTTCACATCTTTGAGGTCTAGGCTATTCTTGATTACACTTGCACTCTATTGTATTATCAATTATCGAGTTGTAATCTTGAATTTGTGGTCGTCATTCAAACACAAGATATCCTTGTGAGTGTTCTTGTGGTAAGAACACACTTGGGTGAACTAGGTGTTAGGTGTAAGAAGATTGTGGTAATCTTCTTGTTAAGGTGTTGAAGAGTGTGGTGCTCTTCAAGGGTGAAGATTGTGGTAATCTTCACAAGGTGCCGCTTGAAGATTGTGGTAATCTTCAAGTGAGATTGTGGTAATCTCAAAGGTGGTGTTGAAGAAGAGTGTGGTGCTCTTCAAGGTGTTGTGTTAAGATTTTGTTGTAATAATTTTGGTAATTATTAATAAAATCTTTTTCTCTTTCAAATCCATCCCGGATATCTTTGGGGTGGTAGAGGATTAGGCCCTAGGTGGGTTGAACCTCTTTAAATCGACGCGTGTTGCTTACATTCCGCACCTTTATATTTGTCTTTGAGCATTCAATTCGAAAAAAGAGGATAAATCGAAAAGATGGAGATAATCTATTCACCCTCTAGATTATCGTAGCCGCTTGGACTTACACGGTCAACGGTTCCAAGAACCGTTGACCATGGTTCGTTCGGTTACTCTCCGGTTCCGATTCTATTTGGTCGGGCCTACTATAGAATCCAATTTTAAAAAAACTTAAAAAAGCCACGTCCTCCATATGAAATCTTATAAATTCACATATTGAAAGTGATATAATTTGTTCTATTGATGATGTTTTCATCATGTTTACATGAGTCTATGTGAGTTACTCCTCCGATCCATAAAAATAGACAAGTAGAAGAATTCACATAGATTAAGAAAACATAATAAATATAGTTTAGGGTTCGTGGTTTAGGGTTTAGGGTTTATCATTCTAAGTGAATTAAATAGGGGTAATTTAGTATATTGTTGTATAATTAATATTCTCAATAAGAAAACAAGTCTATAATTTGGAACGGACGAAAAAAGAAAAGTGACCTATCTTTTTGGGACGGATGGAGTATCACATGGACCAAAAGAAGCCCATGGAGAAGGAAACAACCCACAATAACCTCCAATGGACTATCAAAAAGGCAAAAACTTGCGTGAGACGGTCTCACGGATTTAGATCCGTGAGACGGAGCCCTTACACAAAGTTTTAAAGGTTTTTTTTTTGGATTTTATTTTTCTTAGGGTTTATATTTGTGTTTTTAGGGTTTATTTTGTTTCTTGGGTTTATTTTTAATTGATTTGGTTTTTAGGATTTTTAGTTTTTTTTAGGGTTTATTTTTTATTTTTTGGGTTTATTTTTGTTTCTCGGGTTTATTCTTCATGGTTCATGTTTTTAGGATTTATTTTTGTTTCTTCATGGTTCATTATTATTTTTAAATTTATTTTCATGGTTCATGTTCTCAAGATGGAGCCCTTAGGAGGTCCGTCTCACGGATTTAAATCCAGTGAGACCGTCTCTCACAAGAGACTTGCTCATCAAAAAAAAAAGGTGACATTTGAGTATTTATGATTTTTTTTGTTTTTTGTGCTTGAAGCATTATTTTTTAATTCTACTTAGTACATTTATATTCTCAGTAATATAAAAATCATATAATTTCATATGTATGTATATTATCAATATTCTTAAGATTTTAAAATATTTACGTGTCTTATACATATCAGTCTTTCATAGCTTTTTGCCACTAGAAAATTCGGATACTCTTTGGAAAGGCTTGCCAGTTCTGATTAATAGCGCATCATCATTATTATTATTATTATTATTATTATTATTATTATTATTATTATTATTATTATTATTATTATTGTTGTTGTTGTTGTTATTATGATTATTATTATGATAGTAATATTTATTATTATTATTATCATAAAAGAATTTTCACAATATGAAATATCTGTGAAGAGTAATTTTTTTTTCTCGCTAGCTGATCCATTAATCCAAACCCCAAAATGGGTATGTTTTGGTAATTAAGTTAACTTGGGCTAGAAAAATATCAAGATAATTGCAATATTAGTATATTACTATATTATTGAACCCAATCTAGATGAAGTTCAATTTTTCTTTCTCTTCGCAACAATAATAATCAGTTGATGTGAGAGACTAAAAGCCAAGAACATTTGCGTGCATAAAAATCAGAAAAATAATGAAAATTTGGTGAGTACCTCCCAAAATAAATAAATATATAAAAAAAACTCAAATGGGTATATTTTTAGTTATCAATCGATTTTGGGACATCATTATCATTATTAATATATTTTCCCAATATACCAATCTCACCTGATAAGTATTCATATATCCCTGTCAGCTAAGAAGGACCCGACGGATGGGTAATAAAATATGCGCAAAGATTATCATAAGTTATCATATTTAATTTTTTGTCCCATCCTTGATTTATTGTCCTATTAGATGCTTAAATTCCCACGCCACTCTAAATTAAGATTTGATAAAAGTCAACTCATTCTCCTGAGTTGATAGTTTGAGATGGAATCTTGTCGACGACCATTCAACAAACGTTAGAGGGGCCCTGGATTTGTCACATGGAGGCCACTCTAACGCCAAAGTCAAGATTAACTAGAGAATGATTGTAGAGCAACGGATAACAATTGAGAGCAATTAATCCAAAATACATACAAATGAGGACTGATTTTTTTATAATTGGGTTAATAGGTCGCGTGAGTCTTGTAGAATGAAGTGGATGCGTGGACCGATATGAATCGCTTGGGCAGGTATAATGAATTAAGCCTCACATGCTACTCAATAATAGTTTGAGCCAATTGACACCAATCATTAACATTCAAGAAGTATAATTACGATTTTACACAAAATACTCACCAAGAATGAAAAGTGGTTCGTTCATATTCAACGACTATTAAGGGGCTCCTCAGAAAAAAAAAAAAAAAACCGACTATTAAGGGGCTAATATAGAATTTCTGATATGATCATGAATGCAAACAAATTACAGGAATCTTTGTCATATTTTACATGTATGTAAATTAATGGATATTACCAACACATGTGTCGGAAGATAATTCCATTATACAGATCAATCAATCATGCTAAACATTACTCAAAAAAAAAAAAAAAATCATGCTAAACAATGTTCAAAAAGAAGGCGTGCATCTGGACTAGAACTAAACATGGATTCAAAGGCATTTTGTACTAAGTATAGGATTCCTGTATTGTTCAAAAAAGTGCGTTCCCTTCCCTTAGTGGGAACGTGGGATAAGATAAAAAAGACAGATTTTATGTTAGAAAACGCCTAGTATATAGCTAGCTAGGAAAAAAAAAAAAAAAAAACAAACATGATATATACAAAAATATGATGTATCGAAGATCTCAAAATATAATTCTCTCAAAAAAAAAAAAAAAAAGATCTGAAAATATAAAATATAACTCAATAACAGATTCAGATGTAGCCCAATAAGTGACCGAATAGCATGTTATTGGTTAAGCTGACTTGTTTGTTTTTCTTTTCTTTTCCCAGCAATTAATTATGGCATATTTTTAGATATAAAATTGGCTGTTTGGGAGGATTAATGTGACAATTGAACAAACAGTTGAAATTATATACTTATTATGTAATTCTTAAAACAATGTGATTATTAATTTGATTGACAATTTCTACAAATGTGTATATATAATGCATTGCTCTAAACTAAGTGTCTCTAAAGTCCTAATTTTTGAACTGCCCTTTCCTTGAACTACATGTTATTCTTTACCAAATTTAAAGTATGAGACACATCAAACAACGTCAATTTGCAGCAGAAAGTCGCTTACACAACTTACGTGTTGAAATATTCAATTAAGTACGATATTTTTTTTTGAGGCAATTATATATGTACGGTGTACGAGATTTATAGCTTAGTCGATACTTTTTAGGATAAACTTTTGGATCTAAAAGTATATTTTTCATAATGATAATTGTTTGATTATCAATTTAGAATGGATTCTCACTACAAGAAAAATCGGTTTATCTACGAGAAAAATTTGTAAGTAAGTGTTAAGAAAACTGTAAGTTTGTAGGTAAAATCGTTGTAGGTAAATATTTTACCTACATAATCTAAAAATGTTGGTTTTACCTACAATATTTCTATCAAGAAATTTAAAGGATTCACAGTTTGAGACCTTTAGAAAAGTCACTTCTTAATAAGTCAATTATCAAAATGGATTTTTGTAGAAGAACTCCCAAATATGCATTTAATCTTTTGACACGATTTGTAATTAATCGTGATAAGTAATAGAAAAATCATTTATTGATCTTAAACCGTTATGATCATAACCTATTAGTATGGAAAAAACTAGGGGTGTCAATTTGGACCGACACGCAAAACCCGATACGAACCTAACACGAAATTAATGGGTATGGGTCCAGGCTTCATGGGTCCGGTCGAAAATGGGTCGAACCCGAATAACCCGCCAATTAAACATGTCGTGTTCGGGTCAACCTACTTCGACCCATATAACCCGTATAACCCGTTTGTGAATTTAAAAAAATTAAATAAATAATTAATTGTAAGAAAAATAATAAACAAGACACATCCTTAACACTTAAATGATAAAACCTCCTTAATTATGTATTTATTATTGTTATGCATGTTTTTTTAATATTGTCCTTAAAATATGATCGAGTGTGTTATGTTATTTATGCGAGTTATGTTATTTCTTATTGTATGTTGTGAATTGTTATGTTTTTTATTGATTGAATAGTGTATGGTAGTTATTGATTTTAAAAATAAATTTATTGATTAAAATTATTAAATATATATGAAAATAATTTTATTAGATGGGTTATGCGGGTCGGGTTCGGGTTACTCGTGAAATAAGCGAGGTTGGGTCAGGGTTCAAGATTCTCGACACGAATAATTAAACAGTCGGTCCGGCCGGTTTTCGACACGCGAACCTGCGAACCCGGACCACGAACCCGGACCCAACCCAAATTGACACCCCTAGAAAAACGTAGCAAAAATTACCATTTTCTCCTTGAGTTTAGCATGTGGAATCCAAAATAAAATATTGAAAACCTAGATCAAAGTCATAACTTATTTTCATTTGCAAGCAAGAATATTGAGGTTGTAGGTTGCTTCAAAGGGGAAAGGAAAGAACATTTTAGAAGCAAATTCAATTTGTTCTTTCAACTTTACAAGTAGACAATTAGTACACGCATAATACTCCCATAACTCTTATTTGAAGGTTCCAATTCTACATAAAATTATTTATTTGGACTTTTTTATTCTCTAAATTACAGTATTATTAAACAACTTGTAATTGAAGCATGTTCATCGGAAAATAATAAAGTACAATAATAAAAATATCTTGTAAATACTAGATTCTAAGTATTAAGATTGAAAGAAAAAGTAATATAAGTAGTCAAATAAAGTAAAAATGAGTTTTGATGTTAATACAAATTATCAAACAATAACTTTGAAATGAAAATATTGATATTAGTTACTTTGGGGGGAAAAAAAGTAGAAAGGCCAGGGAAAATTCAAGTTCAAATCTAAATTCAAGTCCTCATGGCATGTTATAATCAAAATACGTATTCTTGAAATTAAATGAAATCTAAGTTCAAATCCTAAAAATCCAGATCTTCAATCGACATTTAACATTTAAATTCTATTACAATTCACTATGAGAAAATTTCAATTTACGGTACCAACAGAAATGATTTAGTAATTACCTACAAAATAAAAGATATTATTTTTTCCCAAATGATACCAACTGATCACTGACAATTTCTAAATTTACCGTTCTGTAGGTAAATGTTTAACTATAATGATTTTCTCTACAATAATTTTATCTACACTTTACTGTTATCTTAATATTTATCTACAAAGTTTTTGTGGGTAATTAAACTGATTTTTTTTTTCTTCCAGTGATTATAGACATGATTGTAATTTTATATTAATTTTATCGTTGAAATAATATATATTAACAATCAAGTGATGTATACGTAGTATTCAATTAAATTTTAAGAAACGGAATAAAAAATAGATAAATCTAAGGGATGATTTCATCGAGAGAAAGGAAGAAATAGACAACTTTAACATAGTGGGATTCTTTAATGACAGAGAAAAAAGTCAAAAGATAGGTGATATATGAATTCCACTACTTTATGTCACACACGGCTACGTTTTTGCGCAAAAAATGGGAACTTTCTGGAGATCAATTTTGGTCCACTCATTTTGGTACTTTTTTCGGATGGTACAGTTCTTGAAGTTGCAATTATTATTTTATTTCAAAACTTATTATTATTTTTATTTCAAAAATTATTATTATGTTTTTAAAATTCCACCATCAATGTTTCAAAAAAAAAAGAAAATTCCACTATCAATGATTCGTCTTTTACTTTTAGTTTTAGCGTTTTTATAGCTCAACCCTTATAAGTCCCTAATCATAATGCAAATTCGCCATCACATCAAGTTCACAACTTATGTATAATTAAAGAATGAAGAAATAATTTAGTTTAGAGTTTTTCTAGCTCAACCCTAATCACAATGCAAATTCCCCACATCACATCAAGGTCACAACTTATATGTAATTTAAGAATAAATTTTTTTGATATTATGGAGCCCACTTGATATAATATCTCCTTAAGTAGTTCGATCATTATATATTTAAAGGCCATGGCTAGGGAACAATATTTATTTCTAATGGGGCAAGTAAGTCGATCATTATATATTTAAAGGCTATATGGCAGGCTAGGGAACAATATTTATTTCTAATGGGGCAAGTAAGGTAAGTTTTGAGTGGAATAAATAAACTTTGGGAAAATACCTACTATACAATCGGTCATACATGATAGGGATAATTACAAAATCCCCTATGTTTGAACAAGTTACAATAAAACCAAGAGACTTTATTTTTTGAAAATATAAAAACAAGAGATTTTGAAAATTATTATATATATATATATATATAAAAAAAAGCATTCCTAGAGGTTCGATTGTGTATTAATTTAAGGAGGTGAGTGTAATATTTTAACAAACGTAAGTGGGTTTTTGAAATATTTTGCCTGTGAAGGGAAAAAGTGAAACAAAATAAACCTAAAGGAGACTTTTGCAATTTCCAAAAATCTCTGATTTTTTTCTATTTAGCCCTGATCTCGGGGGTATTTTATAATTATCCCTACAAGATAATCTTAAAAGAATGAAACATATTCCTGATGGCTTCCACTATTGCCCTTTCCCTAGGGCTTAGTGGAGGAGGCTATGGGATAATTTTATCATCATTCGAAAATGTACCACAACAAATATATTTCGATTGTTGCCATTGATATGTGCACAAATATTAGGATCATAAAAGATTCTTTTTAGCAAATAGAGCTGTCAAAACGGGTCGGTGGGGCGGGCAAGCCCGCGTGGCATAAAGCCTGCTTGCCCAACCCAACCCAACCCATCATGAGCTGCGGGCTAGACGGGCATGCCCACACAAAAAATAAAAAAAAATATTTTTATGCATATTATTAATTCTAATGAATTAAATATAATTATGAATGACAAATATATATTTAAAAAAAATATTTTATACACTTTTATAAGAGATAAAAACGTAAACAATCGATATTTTTAGCCATTCTCGTCAAACCAAGATGTTTTTTAGCCATCTTTTTTAATATATATTTTTTTAACCATTTTGGAGTGTGAAAAATCCAATTAGCCCTTGAGTCAATTTAACTGCACAAAAACACACATCCATGTGATTTGACATTGAGTTACTGTGACTCGACATTGAGTTACTGTATAAATCTGTTTTGCATTTATATATTAAATTAATCCTCTTTTCCATATCTATAATTCAACACTCATATTGCATATATAAAAAACGAAAAATACAGGTTCGATTATTTAAAAAAGTTTGAAAAAAAGAGTAAGAGGATACATAGAGATAAGTGAAAGAGAGAAATAACAAAAATGCTAGAAGGGTATGAATGTCATTTTACACCCCAAAATAGCTAAAAAAGATGTGTCTACAAAAGATGACTATTTTTCATCTTTACATTTTGTAAATGGCTATTTTGTACCATTTCCACAAATATAAATGTCAATTATACTACTTCATCTTATTTTTTCTTCTTCTTCTTTTTTTTTTGTTTGTGGCTGCTAGCCCGCCCCGCCAATCCCCTGACAGGCTAGCCCATTTAGGGTTGTCTCTTGGCGGGCCACTAAACACTTAACCACCCCCTACCTTAAGCAGGGCGCGCGGGACAGACCATCACGACGGGCCTGACCCGTTTTGACAGCTCTCAAGCAAAGCTTATTCACCTTATTTTCCTTTTCTTTTTCTCTCATACTCCCACTAAAGGAGGATTGGGGATGCAATAATATTTTTCTTACTTTTTTGTTTAGTTGTTTGTCTCATGTTATGGTAGCTCCATTGGGAGTATATGTCCCTCAATAAGTGGTGTTTTGTTCCATATAACGGTATTTTGTAAAGAAAAATTTGTCGTTGTGATGCTTCTCCGTTTCGTACTGTGGGCTTTTTATGCAAAAGGTTCATATGACCCATTACCAGGTAATTAGTGACAAATGTGAGCTCGTGATTATCTAGCTTTTGCTATTTTCTGATTCTATTGCATCAATTGGATCTTGTTGGGCTTTGGTCCAACATCTTGCCTGCAATGGGCTTCAAAAGAGGCGCGAGGAGCGGCCTGCGATTCGAACTCGTGAGCGCTGGATTGCATAGTTAAAGGATAGCTTAAAGGATATGATTTGGACTACCTATACCAACAGATGCATATTCTTTTCTCGTGCCCATCACGTAGAAACTCCGGGGTTCGGGTGCTTGGTCCTGAGAGAGAGACATGGGATGGGTGACCCCATTGAGAAGTTTTCCGGTGTGCGTGAGTGAGGACAAAGTGCGCTAGAAAAGACTAGTGTTGGTTTGTGGGGACAATCATCAATCCGAGTAGCGCTAGAGGTCTAACAACCGATATCGGAGCAGTCACGGGTTCGAATTCCCTTGGAAGACGTTGTAGTGGAGGTTGCCGGGAGCGGTGGGCGAGATCTTGGCGCAAATGGAGGTAAACGGACTAGAATCGAAGGGTAGGTTTCAGTGGCCGAATCGAGGTAAACGGGCCGAATTGAAGATGTAGGTTCTTTGGGTGGACGAAATCAAGGGTAGGTTGTCGTGTGGCCGAATCGAGGTAAAATAGATCGGAATCGAAGGTGTAGGTTGTTGGGTGGACTAAAATGAAAGATAAGTTTCGGTGGCCGAAACCGAGGTAAACATACTAGAATCGAAGGTGTAGGTTCTTCGGGGCCTAAACCGAGAGGTCGGGCGTGACGCTTGCCGCTTGAAGAAGTTGCATTAGAACCGGGAAGTTTGGCGGGCGCGGAGGTTGCCAAGCATTGGACTGAGATCTTGGCAAGTCTGGCCGGGATAGGGATTGTTGGGCTTTTGGTCCAAAGATCCTCCGCCTACAATGAGCTTTTAAAAGAGGCGCAAGGCGCAGCCCGCGATTCGAACTCGTGAGCGCTAGATTGCATAGTTAAATGATAGCTTAAAGGATATGATTTGGACTACCTATACCAACAGATGCATCTTCTTTTCTGGTGTCCATTACATAGAAACTCTGAGGTTAAGCATGATTGGCCTGGAGTAGACATGGGATGGGTGACCCCCTGGGAAGTTTTCCAGGGTGCGTGTGAGTGAGGACAAAGCGCGCTAGAAAAGACTAGTGTTGGTTTATGGGGACAATCGTCAATCCGAGTAGCGCTAGAGGTCCAACAGATATGTATATGTTCAAATCATTTTAAAATATTTTTATGTTTTAGATCTGAATATGTTTATGATTTTCCATATCATACAATTTTGATCTTTGTTGTCAGGTTGTAAGGTTCTTTCTACTAAAATTGATTCAATCTTACAAAAAAACTATTACCCTTAATCTTAATCAACAAGCATGTCGTTCAATATGTGGTGAAAGATAAAGAGAATGTCTCTTGTCGGTCCGTCTTACGGATCCTAATTAGTAAAACGAATTATGCAATTCGAATTTGAAAATAAATAATAAAAAACAAATCCCATATTATATGAACCAGCTGCTAATCACCAATTGTGAGATCTTTTAAGCAGATCTCTGTTTCTCTCTCCTCTTCTCCTGTGGTCACCTCCAATATATCTTTTTATCTCTCTCCTTTTATCCCACGAATTTCCTCAAACAAAGCCACAAATCTCGTCAGTGATACTTTTGAGCAATAAATATGATACTTTTTAGGATGTTTTATGATACTTTTACGTTTTAATATTGTAAACATCAAAAGTAATATTTTTTTCACCAAATATTGATGCTTTTTGCACTATATATGATACTTTTAAAAAGAGCAATAATACTTTCATATTTTACATATTCCAAAAAATGCACAATATTCTGACATAAAAAATTGATAATTTTTATGTTATTACCGATACTTCTCAGCATTAAAACTTTAAAAGTGACACTTTTACTTATAATCCAAATGAATACTACATTTGAATGATTTGATATCAATACAAGAACTTCAACAAAAAATAACTCCACAAAGCAATCTTCATTTTGTAAGATGATACTTTTTACGCAATTTTTGATATTTCTCAGAATTAATAATGGTATTTTTCATCTAAAGGAGTACTTTGGGTTTGTAACTAGCAATACAATAACTCTAATGTTAAACTATAATTTCAAATGACTTTGTATCAATACATGAATTTATAAAACAACATACAAATGATAAAAGAATCTCAAATGACAATAGTTTGTTAACAAAAAAAACTACTCTTAAATGCAATATTCTTTTCCAATTCACGGCTAGTGCTACTTTCTTCACCGAAATTCTTTCTTTCGCATCATTTTTTTCCAGAGTCATTTCCAGTCCCTTTTTTCGGGTTGTCCCTTTCCTTCCTCTTCCATTTTCTCACCTGTACACCATACAATTTGTTTCGTGTCATCTACAAATATGAAAAAACTGATACTTTTAAGGTAACTTTTGATACTTTTGAGGCAATTTCTAATACTTTCAAAGCAAAATTATTAAACACACATATTAATAAATCTAACAATTTTAGTTACCATGTAACAACAAAACAATCAAAATTGCAATTTAACAAAAAATTCAATGTTGAAATACATGTAGTCATAAAAATATATGTTCAATGTTGAAATATAGTGACATAAAACTGATATTTTTCAGGAAAATCTATGATACTTTCATGACAATTTTTGATACTTTTAAGCATCAATATTCACAGATTTGTACTATAACAACAATGTCTGTATTTTAAGTATTTCTAACAACAATGTTCACAATTTCAGTCAGTACCTAACAACAAATCTAACAAAAATGCAGTTAAATAGAAAGTCCAACACACAACTCTGCCAAATTGCCAAGAAATATTTATAGAAAATAATGCAATTTTTTTTGCAGAAAATATAAAATTAATTTACAAACCTAGAATTTTTGTAGAAAATATAAAACTATTTTACAAACCTGAAAACTTCAAATGATGGATAGACACTTCGACCACGAGCAAAACCACCAAAGTCGCATCTCGACGAGTAGGCTCGAAAGCGACGAACATAGAACAAATTGAAAACGAGAAGAATAGAGAAATATAAACAAGAATAAGAAGAAAACGATTAGAAAAACCACCTGACTTGCGTATTGGTGATGAAGAATAAGCGTCTCAGAAGAACAGAAAAGAAGAAGAAGAAGAAAAGAGAAGACAACCAGAGAAAAGAAGAAAACGGGAAGAAGAAAAACACTAAGTAAAAATGAAAAAGGCAGCAAAAAACTAGAAATAAAATCTGAAAAAAAACTCAATTGGGCGGGTCTAAGAAGCGGGTTAGGTAAATAGGATCCAACTTCTTTGTTAGATAAATGTTTTTATCATGATTTTGATGATTTTGTTCAAATGAGTTTTTAAACCAAAAAAATGTCCCTAAATGTTGTCTAAATACTTCCGATCGATTTAAAATATTTTTACTATTTTTCTGAGTATTTCTTAGAGTTTATTATCGATAAAAAAATTGGACAACACATTTGTTTCAGCTCGACCGGCCGCCTATAGGGCAACCCGCACTGAGTTGAGTTTTGAAATAGAAAATGGGACGTAAGAAAAATGGAAGGCGGCCGACCGACCCTTGGGCGACCAGCACTGGGAGCGACCCTCTCTGGTTGATCTTCTAGCCTGTTTCGTAAATCCTTGACCCAACCTAAGTCACTAAGGCGGGATGCACGGTCGCACCACCCTCCGACGGTCCCCCCCGTGTTAAAATTCGCAGAATTCAATTTCAATCTTATCTCTCGCGCGACCGGTCGAACCCCCTGTTTATCAAGAACTATTCGTTGCGTTTTGGATAACTTTTCCCTATTTTGTGGGATTGATTTCTAGCACTATATTGATCATTTTAAATGGTTTCTTTTTAAAGCAAATCACTCCCCAAGGAGGAGTCAATGTCTGGAAATGAAAGCCAAGTCCTCTCCTATAAATAGAGGCTTCATTCAAGCAACAAGATATAACACTCTACACAAGCAAAGAGCAATTGAGCAAACACTTTCATAAATCTTGTTGTATTAGCCTAAGCACTTTCACTTGCACAAATTTGAGGTCTAGGCTTTTAATTCTTGATTACACTTGTACTCATATTGTTTCAATCATTATTGAGTCGTAATCTTGATTTTTGGTCATCATTCAACACAAGACATCCTTGTGAGTATTCTTGTGGTAAGAATACACTGGGTGATCTAGGTGATAGGTGTTTGAAGGTTGTGGTAATCTTCAAGGTATTGTAAAGAGGGTTGTTGTAATCCTCAAGGTGTTGTAAGAGGGTTGTGGTAATCCTCAAGGTGGTGAAAGAGGGTTGTGGTAATCCTCAAGGTGTTGTATTAATTTTTGTAAATTAATAAAATCTTTTTTTCTTTTTGAAATTCATTAGGATATCTTTGGGGTGGTAGTAGATTAGGCCCAGGTGGATTGAACTACTATAAATCAACGTGTGCTATTTACTTTCCGCATTTAGCATTTCATCTTTGCTTGAGTCTTTCGAAAAAGAGGGCAAAATGAAAAACCGGGATAATCTATTCACCCCCTCTAGATTATTGTAGCCACTTGGACTAACACGTGGTATCAAAGCCAAACTCTTTGGCTAGCTCGTTCCGAGTAAAGAGGAAAGATCCATGGCTACACATGATGCTCATCTCACCACCGGGCGCTCCACCAACAAGCCACCACTATTCGACGCCAACAACTACGCATTTTGGAAAGACCGTATGGAGTGCTTTCTACAAGGTGCGTGTTCGATATTTGGAATGTGGTCATTGAAGGAGTTGATCAACCAACCAAGAAATCGGAGGATGGCACCTTGACTCCTAAACCTTTCAAGGAGTTCGATGAAAACGACAAAAAAAGCTTTCTCTCTAAACGGTAAGGTCAAGCAAGCAAGAAAGACCATGCTTGTTAAAGACTTTGAAAACTTTAACATGCATGATGGTGAAAACATTTCAAGATGGTGGAAAGGCTTGATAATATTGTCAATCCTCTTGTGGCCCTTGGTAAAGTCATTCCGAAGAAGATAAGGTGACTAAGATATTGAATGCTCTTCCAGGCTCATGGTCCGAAAAAAACGGCAATCACGGAGGCACAAAACCTTGAGACACTCAAGTTTGACGAGCTCATTGGAAACCTCCTCATCTATGAAGTCTATCTCAAGGAGAGGAAAAATTCCAAACCATCCATAAATCAATCGGGTATGCAAATTATTCCTAAAGGTCTTGCTTCTTCTTCTAATAATGCATACTATGATAATGATGATGATGATGAGGAGACGGCCGCACTTGTTCGAAAATTTGCAAAATTTGTGAATAAAAATAAAACAAGAAAACCAAGAGATAATGCTTGTTTTAAATGCGGAAAACCTGGGCACTTCATTGCCGATTGCCCAAAGCTCGATGAAGAGGAGCAAAAGAAAAAGAAGCCTTTCACAAAAAAGAAGGCTCTAAACGCGGAGGTCAAAACATGGGATGAACTACTCGAAACAACCGATGAGGAAGGAGAAACCGAACACGGTCTCATGGCCATAGACGATGAAAACAATGAGGTACACTCAAATTCTTCTACTTCCTCCATAGTTGATGACTTGCAATGTGATTTTGATGAATTGCAAATTGAGTTTCAAAATTTAATTGTTAAATACAAAAATTTGAAAAAGGAGAATAAGGAGCTTAAGGTTGAAAAGGAAAAATTATTTACCTCTTATGAATCTCTAGACAAAGCTCATGCTCTTACTCTTACTAGAATTCATTCTCTTGAAACCGAAAAGGAATCGCTCACAAAAGATATTGAATGTTTGAAAAATGATGTGCATCGTTTCAACATAAGCACGGATAAAGTCACAAAAATTTTAGATGCACAAAGAGGTGAGCATTCCAAATTGGGACTTGGTTATAAGCCATTTCAAAGTGTTTTTAAGAAAAATAACCAAGGTCCGACTTTTGTACGTGCTAATAATTATAATACTCCTACTTGTTTTTATTGTGGCAAAGTTGGACATTATGCTAATAATTGCAAATTGAAAAATAGCTCAAGACATGTTTGGAGACCCAAAGGTCTCAAGACTAACCCCCATAGACCCCAAAATTATAGGTACCTAAAAGAAATTCTTTTGTAGGTGATAGGGGCTATAACAACAATGGAAGATTCAAAATGGCTCGTGGACAGCGGATGTTCACGCCATATGACCGGGAGGAGAGAACTTTTTACCAACATCAAGCTCCAAGAAGAGGGTATGGTCATGTTCGGCAATGGCAAAGGAAAAATTCTTAGAAATGGAGAAATTGGTAACTCTTCTTTCTCTCTTAGTAATGTTCTTTTAGTTGAAGGGCTTAAGTTTAATTTGATAAGTGTTAGCCAACTTTGTGATTCAAATTATGATGTTTCCTTTAATAAAGAAAAATGTCTTATACTTAAAAATGGTGAAATTATTTGTGAAGCAAATAGAAAAGGCAATCTTTACAAAATTTGTACAAGTGATTTGGTTAGTCAAAATGTTTCTTGTTTAGTCGCCAATAATGATTTAACTAGTTTATGGCATAGGCGACTTGGACATGTTGGATACAAGAATTTGAAAAATATTTACAAAAACCAACATGTGAAAGGACTACCCAAATTGAATTTTGAAAATCTTGGCTTATGTGACACTTGTCAAAAGAACAAATTAGTTAAAAGTAGTTTTAAGCCCAAAAATGAAATTTCCACAACCAAACCCCTACAAATGCTTCACCTTGATTTGTATGGGGATATTGGTACGGCTAGTCTAAGTGGAAAACATTACACTTTTGTTATCGTCGATGATTTTCCTAGATATACTTGGGCTCTTCTTCTTACCAATAAAAGCGATGCCGTCAATGAGTTTGTTAAGTTGTGTAGACTTATTGAGAATGAAAAGGAAGACACTATCAAGTCTATTCAAGCGATCGAGGTGGAGAATTTGACGGTGAATTTAGAGTATTTTGTGAAACCAAAGGATATGCTCATAATTTTTCGGCTCCAAGGACACCTCAACAAAATGGAGTAGCCAGAAAGGAAAAATCGGACATTACAAGAGATGAGTCGGTCCATGCTCAATGAATTTTCACTTCCAAAATATTTTTGGGCCGGCCGTAAGTACCGCTTGCTATGTCATTAATCGAGTTTATATTCGTCCTAAAATGAATAAAACTCCATATGAGCTTTGGAAAGGTAGAACTCCAAATATTAGTTATTTCAAGATATTTGGTTGTAAATGCTTTATTTTGAATACCAAGGATCAATTGGACAAACTTGATCCTAAGGCCGATGAAGGGATATTTATGGGATATTCAACAAAAAGCAAAGCATATCGGGTTTACAATAAAACTAGTGGAGTTGTTGAATAATCCATCCATGTCAAATTTAATGAAGCTTCGGGGTTGAAAGAATACCTAATGATGAAAGTGATGAAGAAGATATTATTGAACAAATTGTTCAAATTGATGATCAACCGTCTACATCAAATGATCAATCGTCCACTTCAAATGGTCCTCAAGAAGATAGAGGTGATATCTCGGATCTTCCCGTTGCATTGAAATTTAAGGAGATCACCCAAAAGATCTTATTATTGGTGATCCCTTGACAAAGTGATGACCGGAGAAAATTTGCCGAGAAAGCTCTTATTTCTCAAAAAGAGCCTAAAAATGCTAAAGAGGCCATTGAGGATGAGGATTGGTTCTTAGAAATGCAAGAGGAGTTAAATCAATTTGAAAGAAATGATGTATGGGAATTAGTACCTTGTCCTCCATCTCAAACTATTATTGGTACAAAATGGGTATTAGGGAACAAACTTGATGATCAAGGCAACATTGTTCGAAATAAGGCAAGGTTAGTAGCTCAAGGGTATTGTCAAGAAGAAGGTATTGACTATGATGAAACTTTTGCACCGTAGCACGTTTAGAAGCTATTCGTATTTTACTTGCCTATTCTTGTTTTAAAAATTTCAAACTTTACCAAATGGATGTTAAATCCGCTTTCTTAAATGGTATTATTCAAGAAGAAGTTTATATAAAACAACCTCAGGGGTTTGAAAATTTTTCTAGGCCTAATGATGTTTATAAACTTAAAAAGGCCTTGTATGGTTTAAAACAAGCACCCGTGCATGGTATGATAGACTTAGTTCTTTTCTTTTACAAAATGGTTTTATAAGAGGTAAAGTTGATACAACTCTCTTTGTTTTGAAAAAGGGCAAGATTGTTTACTTGTGCAAATTTATGTTGATGATATTATCTTTGGTGCTACTAATGATTCTTTGTGCGAGAAATTTTCTAAGTTGATGCAAGGAGAATTTGAAATGAGCATGATGGGGAGCTCAACTTCTTTCTTGGACTCCAAATTAAGCAATGTCAATAAGGTATTTACATTTCACAATCTAAGTATACAAAAGAACTTTTGAAAAAGTTCGGCATTGAAGAAGGAAGAACCGTCTCTACTCCCATGGCAACAAATGTCAAAATTGACAAAGATGAGAAATGCAAGTCCGTGGATGAATCAAAGTATTGAGGTATGATTGGTAGTTTACTTTATTTAACCGCTAGTAGACCGGACATTCTTCATGCCGTATGCCTATGTGCTCGTTTTCAAAGCAATCCCAAAGAATCTCATATGAGTGCCGTTAAAAGGATTTTTCGATATTTGAAAGGCACTATTCAATATGGTTTATTTTATCCAAAGAATGAAAATTTTTCTCTTAAAGGTTATAGTGATTCGGATTATGCGGGAAATATTGATGATCGGAAAAGTACTTAGGATCATGTCAATTTTAGGCAATTGCCTAGTTTCTTGGTTTTCAAAGAAGCAAAACGTGTTTCTCTTTCTACGGCCGGCCGAATATATTTCCGCCGCATTTTGTTGTACTCAACTTCTTTGGATGAAACAAACCTTAGCGGATTACAAATGCTCGTTTGAAAACGCATACCTATCTTTTGTGATAATATATCCGCTATAAATATTGCTCAAAACCCGGTTCATCATAACCGTACTAAACATATTGAGATTCGACATCATTTTCTAAGGGATTGTGTTTCAAAACGTAAAATTGAGATATCGTTTGTACCATCTCAAGATCAATTAGCGGACATTTTTACAAAACCGCTATCTTCCGAGACTTTTTCATCCATACGAGCTCGGTTAGGCATAATGCATATTGAATGAGGCTTATGTTTGCATTTTGCATGTTTTAAAACTTAGGGGCGAAAAATCGGATTTTTGGTTGAAAATTTGATTTCTCAAAAATGTCAAGACAGTGGGCTAAACAGGTTGAGGGCAACCGGTCGCCCTCAACGTCGACCGGTCGCCCTCAACCTCGACCGGTCGCCCTGAGCTATATTTTGGATTAAAACGGTTCTGTCTTGAAAGATTCGCCATTTTACCTTATTTTGGCCATTTTTCGTCCTTCTTTGCCAAATTCACACAATTTTCACTCAAAATTGTTTTTCATGCACTCTAATCACAACTTGAATCTTATATAGCATGTTTATCATCATCATAGCTCATCTTCTCCGATCAAATGGTAAGAATTTTCCTTACTTTGCTCAATTGGGTTGAACCCTCGAGTTTATGGCCTTCTTGTATAATTCTTGATATATTTTGCATATGATCTTGTTGAGCTCTACTATTATGTTGTTTTGTATGATGTTTGATGTAGTTTGGTGATGAAAAGTTTTGGCTTGAATCATTTACAAGGGTTATATACAATTTCTTTTAATTTTTACGCCCACAAAGTGTTCGATAAAATGTCGCAATGAAAATTTCAACTTCTACATGATTCTCTTGCTATCAAAAGTCTTCTGTACTTATTGAGATCATGTTTTGGCAAACAAAACGAGCGTATGAGCTCTTCATGATACATTTCTCCCATTTCCCTTGGATTTTAAGCATAAATTGCTCAATGGTTGATAAATCGTCTCTTTTGCGCACTTTGATATAATTGTATGATGTTTTTATCATCCTAACATTCTTTTGATGATTCCAAAGGGGAGAAGGAAATTGGCTCGTTAGCCAACTATTAAAAGCTCGCAATAAAAGCTATAAGCGATGGCTTTCTAAAGCTAAGAATACCTAGTCCATGGCTTGTATTATGGACTCAATTGCAAAAGATTATAAGTATTGTGACAGGGGGAGCTTCTTAGCTCATGATGTCTATATGCATCTTATATAAGCTTGTTATAGCTTGTGCTTCTAACTTATAATAATCGTTTGTTGATATGCTCATAGATAGGGGATGTTTATATGAAATGCTTTTAACGGATAGTTTACTTGTAAAACCGGAAAATTTATTTGTTTTTCAAATCGTCCTCGAGAAAATTGTTTTGGTTTGTAATCATCAAAAAGGGGGAGTTTGTTAGATAAATGTTTTTATCATGATTTTGATGATTTTGTTCAAATGAGTTTTTAAACCAAAACAATGTCCCTAAATGTTGTCTAAATACTTCCGATCGATTTAAAATGTTTTTACTATTTTTCGGAGTATTTCTTAGAGTTTATTTTCGATAAAAAATTGGACAACACATTTGCTTCAGCTCGACCTGGCCGCCTATAGGCAACCCGCACTGAGTTGAGTTTTGAAACAGAAAATGGGGACGTAAGAAAAAAAAATAGAAAGGCGACCGTGGAGACCAGGTGGTTGGTGTGAGGGCGACCGTCGACCCCCGGGCGACCGCACACGGGAGCACTCCCTCTTGTTGATCTTCTCTGTTTCAGTAAATCCTTGACTCCAAAGTCACAGCTAAGTAGGCGACCGGTCGCACCCCCCTCCGACCGGTCCCCCTGTGTTAAAATTCGCAGAATTCAATTTCAATCTTATCTCTGCGCGACCGGTCGAACCCCCTGTTTATCAGCAAACTATCCGTTGCGTTTTCAGACAGCTTTTCCCTATTTTGTGGGATTGATTTCTAATGAGATATATTGATCATTTTAAATGGTTTCTTTTGCAAAGCAAATCACTCCCCGAGGAGAGCCAATGTCGGAAATGAAAGCCAAGTCCTCTCCTATAAATAGAGGCTTCATTCAAGCAACAAGATACAACACTCTACACAAGCAAAGAGCAATTGAGCAAACACTTTCATAAATCTTGTTGTATTAGCCTAAGCACTTTCACTTGCACAAATTTGAGGTCTAGGCTTTCAATTCTTGATTACACTTGTACTCATATTGTTTCAATCATTATTGAGTTGTAATCTTGATTTTTGGTCATCATTCAACACAAGACATCCTTGTGAGTATTCTTGTGGTAAGAATACACTTGGGTGATCTAGGTGATAGGTGTTTGAAGGTTGTGGTAATCTTGAGGTGTTGTAAGAGGGTTGTGGTAATCCTCGAGGTGTTGTAAGAGGGTTGTGGTAATCCCGAGGTGGTGAAAGAGGGTTGTGGTAATCCTCAGGTGTTGTATTAATTTTTGGTAAATTAATAAAATCTTTTTTTTTGAAATTCATTTCGGATATCTTGGGGTGGTAGTAGATTAGGCCCAGGTGGGTTGAACTACTATAAATCGACGATGCTATTTACTTTCGCATTTAGCATTTCATCTTTGCTTGAGTCTTTCGAAAAAGAGGGCAAAATCTGAAAAACCGAGATAATCTATTCACTCCCCTCTAGATTATTATAGCCACTTGGACTAACACTTACGAGTCTAAACCTGTAAGACAGTCTTATACAAGTTTTTCCTTAAATTACATGTCATTCTCTTAGTTATAACATTCTATCTTGATCTCTTCCTACAAATTAGACTTAGTCATATCCCTAATCACAAAGTTTTGTCCACTAATATTGAAATTTATATTGATCATTCATATGAGTATTTTCTAGTTAATATAGTCTCAACAAATAGAGTTTCATCTATATATGAGTAATCATTTCGTAAAAACCAGTTTTCTGTGGTGAGATGGAGTATTCATTGATGAAGTCTATCCAATGCCAAAAGGATAATTTAATTTGTCGTTATCATTGACCCTTTTTTAGCATCATTTTTTATTCATTTCATTGTATTTTTTTTATTCGAAGTCAATAACTTAATTCTCTTCAATAATTTTTGTAATTTTTAATAATATCTCGTAATCTATAATATAAATGATGAAATGCATCTCGTTCACGTACGCATTCCATTGTCGCTAATCGCTAAAAATAATAATAATAATAACTTAAAATATGATATTAATATTTTATAATAATCATTATTAATATTAACATTATTATATGATGAGGTCACAAGTCACAACGATCACATAAGATGTATCTAGTATATATGTAATGCAACAATAAGTTTTGTAGTTAAGATATGAGTTTTATGAAATATTTCATTGATAATATGTATGCTTTTACAGTTTACTGCAAAAATTAAGTGATATAACACATGTATTTATGCAAGTATCTACTTAATTTTAATTCCTTTTTTTAAACTACTGTCCATCCTTTGACTTTTCATGTGGGGCACATATCTATAAATTATTTTTTTCTAACTGTATAAAATTTGAATTGCAATCATTTTGCCTCAATTATTTCTAACATACTAAACCATTTCCTACCCTAATATTATTAAACTTTGACTTTAACAAATTAGAAAGCGTTATTTAATCACCAGTTTGTAGTTCAAGTGGTATCAATGATCATTTATAATTATTTTATAAAGGTATTAATCAGAATTCAAACCCAATATCTTTCAGTTTCCTTCTCTCCAATCAATACTCTTAACTTATTTAAAAAAATATAGAAGAGTTATTTTACATGGAAGTTAGTGGACCCCAACGAAAAAAAATATTTGATTAAGAATAAAGAGACTTTCCAACTATTTTTCACTTTATGCTGTAATTAATTTATTTTTTTTGATAGATGATATTTATTTTGATTCTAAAAAAGATACTGAAGTTACTAGAAAAATAATTCATTTCCAACATATAAGAATAAATAGTGAAAAAAATAAGAAAAAAATGCTCAAATGATTTATTTCTATGAGATAATGATATTAAAAATGTGATTTGATTTATTAATCCTGTCCATTGAGAGTAAATATTACAACAATCTCGGGTGCATCATTTGACCTTTTTGATCAGTAACGTGCTGTGTGAGTTTGAACATATTTCTAATTTCTCCGTTACACAATTAAAATCCAAGAAAAAGATAAATAATTAAATTAAAGAATCTTAGAAATCTTGAAAAGATTTTCGTCATTTAATATTATATTGCATAATACATTTGAGCAATCCATGATAATTGTTAAATAATTAATGATGTGGAAATCTAAATAATCTTATGAGCATTTACACGCCAAAGAACAATTGTAATATTCTTTTGAGGAAGCATATCTCGCTAAATAAAGGACTATTTTATTGAGTTTTACGAGAGTGAGAGTTTATAATATTTCGTCCAAACAATATTTCGTTTGAGAATCAAATAATCATTCATTGATAGAAAAAAACTTACAATTGATTTTAACAATAAAAAAAATAGTTGTAAATAGGGGTGGCCAAATGGAACAAAATCCGGATTCCAAATCGGAACCGAAATCATGGTCAATGGTTGGGGGAACCGTTGACCATGATTTCGAATGTCGGTGGGACCGTGATAGAGCCAAGGTTAAAACCAAAGATTTTTGTTATTTTTTGGGGTAAAAACATGATAGAAGAAAATGTTAAATATTTATTATGATATTTATATTCGTAACCGCATAAGACACGTCTTAAATTAAATGTTGTAAGCGAGCCACATGATTTTTTTGATTCTTCTATATCTTAAGAGGATAAATAAACAACTTAATATTATTGTTTATACTAAGTTTAAAATATCATATTATTATGAATATTAAGTCTATTTCCTCTTAACAATATATTATTTATAGTAAGTTCAAAATTTAATTTAATATGAATATTAAGTCTATTTTTTTTATTTTTACTTTTATTTTATTATTAAATTTGATAAATTATTTTAAAAAAAATCAAAAAGAATAAAAAATGAAACGGTTTCGGTTGAAACCAAAACTAGAATCGTGGAGGAACCGAATTCCTATTTGGAACCAGAACCGCTAGATCCGGTTTTGGAACGAGAACTGTGAGCCCTTGATTTTGATTCTGGATCCTCATTTTGGAAGAACCGGAACCGGTGGTTCCGAAACCGTGGCCACCCCTAGTTGCAAGTCCTACATGATCATAAACCTATACAGATCTAAAAATAAATTTTAAATTTAAATATATATATAACTGAACCGTAGAAGCAGAATATCGCAACACATGCATTGAACATAACACATACCAAATAAATTGATCTCGTTTTTATCACTATCATCGGCAAATAATTATATGATCTTTTAAACATATGTACAAATTTATTAATTGAAAAAGGTATTTATTGGGAATAATAAAAGTTATCTATTAATGACAACTTTACAAGACGAATTTAAGGTGAAATATTTATGGTGCGATTGGGTGTGAGAGAGATTTCATTTTCTTTTCGCTAGATCATTTTTTTAGAACAAATATGTGATTGTCTATGAAAATTTTCAGAAAATATACTATTCTCTCACTTTTACTTTTTCTTATTTTTTATATCTAATCAAAATCATCTACACAATTTTTTCAAAAAAAACTAATTATTATTATACATTTTCTCACAAATTCTATTATTCACTCACTCACGCATTTCTAACTACCAATCATATCCAATTATTATTTTACTATTTTTAAGTCAAATCAACTTTCATCATAAATTTTTCATCTTAAATTCAATTATACTTTCAAAATTCATATTTTTACCACTATTATCTATCAAAAATGAAAATTTTCAAAACGAGAACATATTCAAGCGCAACCTTAATTTTTTTTCGATTTGCCTTGCAATGACACACCGTACTATTCACATGACACGTGGCTTTGTACTCGTCGCCCAATTTTCTTGCTTCTTGCCCCTCTCTTTTTCTCTTAAAAGCCAAAACCTCATTTTCTTTTGACTCATCTGCAATTTCTCATTTCTGAGGTACAATACAGTCATCTTCATCTGCGTCTTCAATACACAAACACTGTAAATCATGTCCACCCTTTAATCATCTGGTACCAATATTAATATGTGATCATCATCTTCTCTGATCAAGCCCTTTTATTAAAAAACTCAGCAACCTAAATAGGATCACCTCTGAACTCTTTTAATATTTCTTGGGAAAGATAAAATAAAAAAAAAAAGAAAAATTGAATTTTCTAGAAGAAGTTGACACTCTGAGGAAGAACCCTTTATGCTTTCGACACCTGTTGAAAAATTTCAGTACTTTTCTTGCATTGATAACTGAGTTTTTATTTTTTATTTTCACTTATTAAAACCCCATGTTTATCTCTTCTCTGTTTTTCCTTTTCAGATTGTCAGGAGCTCAGTTTTGGCTTTTTCTGTTTTGGGTTTTATAGAGTGAGGAATGAGGGGAACAGAGGGTCTGGACTTGAGTTTTGAGAAGCTGATGGTTTTTGGTGGTGTTGAGAATATGAATCGAAGCAATAGTGGTGGTGAAATTAAAATAGGGGGTGGTTTAGGTGGAGGGCAGAGAATAAGTGAGTGGAAAGATATTCCAGTGGAGCTGTTGCTGAGGATTTTGTCTCTGGTGGATGATCAGACGGTGATTGTGGCTTCTGGGGTTTGTTATGGATGGAGGGATGCTATTTCTTGGGGCCATACTCATCTCTCCCTTTCTTGGTATATGCTTTTATCAATTTTTTTTTAAATTATGGTTTGGATGATAATATGTTTTATTGTGTTTTGGGTTGTTTGATAATGAGATTTTATTTGTTCTGGAGCGGTGTTAAATCGAATAATTACTTGATGTATTTTTGTGGTTTGTAGCTGATTGATATCACTTAAGTTACCCCTGTTTTTGGGAAAGAAACTTGAGAATTCAATGATTCTTTGTTTGCAAGATTGGTTGATAATTGAAAATTTTAAGCTTGTTGATGTTTGGATTTTGTTATTGTTTGTTTCTAAGTGATGGTATTTCAGTGACTTTTGTGAAGCTCTGTTTTATTTCATGTCAGATTGGTTAGTTTCTTGTTCTGTCTCCTTTTTTTCCCCTCCTTTCTCTGAGATGATCTTTGTTTGGGACATGGAGTTCCACCATGGATTTGTTACAAGTTTTCGCTTCTTGTTTTTAAGCAAGAAGTGGGGTTTTGGATAAGTGAGGTCATTTTTACTTTTAACCTTAAACCTAATGATATGTGTCTAACAAAGTTCACAAACATACAAAAAAAGAAGGGATAAAAACACCGTTTGGGCTAATTACAAAAAAATCCGGAGATGTTTCAAAGTTTGAAAAAAAAAAAAAACACTTAGGCTTGATTCTTAGCTGTAATATTGTTATAAATGTTGAGGGTTTTTGAAATGTATATTGCTTATGAAGAGGAAAATGTAAGACGGAATCAAACCTCGATGGTGTTTTTTGCAAGTTTTAAAAATCTGAGTTTTTTTAGCCCAAACCTCATGTGGTTTTTTCAACTGTCTCAAAAAAGAAAATGTTTGGATTTGGGTGTTCGATTCCATCATTCCTCTGCTGCAACTGGAAAAAGGTTCACTTCTCATTTTCTGCAAAACATATGTTCAAGTGAAAACGCATATTGACTTTCTTCATAATTCCTATGGTGGTTGATCGGCTTTGTTCTATGCTCATCCTCAGGTGCAAGAAGAACATGAATAATCTGCTTCTCTCACTAATTCCGAAATTCACCAAACTACAAGTTCTAATATTAAGGCAAGACACACCACAACTCCAGGACGACGCTGTCGAAAAAAATCGCCGATTATTGTCATGACCTGCAAGAGTTGGATCTCAGTAAGAGTTTTCGACTCACCGATCGGTCCTTGTATGCCTTAGCACGTGGTTGCCCTGATCTTGTGAAGCTAAACATTAGTGGCTGTTCGGCCTTTAGTGATAATGCGCTGGGATATTTAACGGGTTTTGCTTTAAAATTGAAAATTTTAAATCTTTGTGGGTGTGTAAGGGCTGCAACCGATAGGGCATTGAAGGTATGAAAAAATTGTTATGGCCGTTTAGTTATATGTTTTCTAGTATGTGATATGATTCATCTAATTTTTGTTATTATGAAGGCCATTGGATACAACTGTAATAAACTGCAGTCGTTGAATCTTGGATGGTGCGATCGTGTTGGAGATGAAGGTGTAAAGAGCTTAGCGTATGGTTGCCCTGATCTTCGAGCTCTTGACTTGTGTGGATGTGTTCTTATTACAGGTAACGTGTTCTTGTATTTCTGTCACCTTCATTTATGCCGTGCTAGATATTATGCAATAACTTGTATGTGACATGCGTTGTGATTTTCACAAGTGTGACATTAAATTGGATTGTGATTCGTAGGAGGCGCAACGGCTGTTAATATAATATTGATGCCTGGAAGTGCTTACTTTCATCATGGTTTTGTTTATAAAGTGTATCCAAGTTATCGTTTCTCCCATACATAAAACTACCGTAATATGATAATGATCTAGTGCAAAGGTTTTCAGCTTTTGATTTGTTTGATTTTAGGGTTACTAACAAAAACTACCCATGACATTTTAACCTAATTACAAAAAAAAAAAAACAGTTATGTTTTAAAATTGCAATTATCTCCTTGACATTTGTTTTTATCTTACAAAATGCACCCTCAATGCAATCTCGATAGAGGGGTATTTGTTAGGTAAATACAAACCTCAAGGGATATTTGTATTTTGAAAGATAACTGGAGTGTTTTGTAATTAGGCTAAACCTCAAGTGTGGTTTTTGTAATGATCCCTTGATTTTATTGAAATGCATTTTAATTCTCTAGGTGATTGCTTGATGTTGAGCTTCATTTGCGCGTCTTTGACGTGTTTCTCGATTTTCTGATACTAATACATTTGGTTTTTGGTTCTTCCATCAGACGAGAGCGTAGTGGCGCTGGCAAACAACTGCCTTCACCTGAGGTCCCTCGGTTTGTACTATTGCCAGAATATCACCGACAGGGCCATGTATTCTCTCGCACAGAGCCGAGTGAAGAACAAGCCTGAAGTTTGGGCATCGGTCAAGACCAGGTGTGAAGAGGAAGGGCTTACGAATCTGAACATAAGCCAATGCACCGCCCTTACTCCCCCGGCCGTTCAGGCGGTATGCGACTCTTTTCCTGCTCTTCATACATGTCCCGGTCGACATTCACTGATAATTAGCGGTTGTCTGAATTTAACATCGGTCCACTGTGCGTGTTCTATCCACCGTGCGTCAACTGCTATGCCTCGTCTTGCCCACTAAACCGAGTGTGGGAAGGAAAAACTCGGATTTCATGGCTGAAAGCAAAGTAGGCCATTGTATATATAAGTTTGTTTGAATTTTAAACAAGCACATTTGTGGTTATGTTTCTCAAGGACTTTACTTTTGTGGTGTTGTGATACTTTATTATTGCTTTGGGATAATTACAACCCCGAGATTCGGGCTAATTACCAAAAAACTAGAAATTTTTGTAAATTACAAAACTCCCCTAGGTTTGATTTGTTTTACATCTTCCTCTGCAAAAATATTTCAAAAAGTTCCCTTTATGTTTATCAAAAATACTACAGTTACCCATTTGAAATGTCTTTACTTCCCCTTTAAATTTTCAATTGCTAAACGAAAAAAAAAAAAAAAGAAAACACACACACACATGGGATTTGAGATTGGTGGCCATATTTGAATGGTAAAATTCCATATGAGATGGTTTCAATTGGTCAAATTCATGAGATGAATCTTAAATTGACTCATAATAGTTAATCCGTATAAATTTGGATCTAATTTGTTTTGATTTGTAAATGTGTTGGATCCATTTCATATATTTAACTGCGTGAGACGGTCTTCACATAACATTTGCTCGATTTGATAATAGATCATAAGGAATATCAGGGATTACCTAATAGTTGGGGGTAGGGTGGGACATTTAATCAGTTGCAGGCCTGATACATGGGCCCAACCCTCATGGGCCCTTAACAAATTTTCATTTTCCTGGACTGTAATCTACTCATATTTCACAGACAAACCTAAATTAGATAAATCTTCTTAGTCAAAAGTTAATTCCTGAGTCATCCAGTTTCATTAGATATAATTCATTCTTGGGTTGAGTCTATGAAAGTTAAGTTGCTGCCAATTGGAGATGGTGCAAATGTAATTAACTTTAATTGCCAAAAAACGGCGGATAATGGCTTTATGGCGGCCCTGAGGAGGATCCGAAAAGGCGTCCGCCCTGGCCCCCAACTTTTAAGGCCCACTCGGACTACTATATATGCATATATACTGTATGGACTCATTTATTTTTTCTTTTTATACACTTGTCAATTACCAATGATATAGTGCTATATAAATCATAAACATTATCGTATTCAATATTCGTGTATTTCATAAAATATAGGGATAATTAACAAAAGACCTTTGAGGTTTGGGCTAATTAAAAAAAATCCAAATGTTTCAAAATTACAAAAGACTCCCTCACGTTTGATTCTTAGATATCCATTCAGATGATTTATTTACCTAGCTTAAAGTATTACGATTTACGAATGGCTGTACCAGTGAATAAAAGATACCCCTTGAAGTCTTAGAATTTGTAATTGTTTTGGATTGCTATCCTAATATCTTGATTGCATATAGAATATTGTTAACAATTCATGTGAGTTGTGACTGACATCTGTAGAAAGAAGTTTATCTAGGTTAAAATTGTTAAAAAAAAGTAATTAAGAAAGCTTAAATGAATAAACAACTTTATGTATTGGAAAAAAGATATGTTGTATCAAATTAATTATTAAAATATTATTGATGAATTTTCTTTTCAAAATGCTAAAAGAAGCCAATTTAAATGAGTTTTTGATAACAAAAAAGATTTTATTCTTTGTGATGTTGCAACTTGAAGGGCCTGTTTTAATTTTTTGCCGCAGGCCTCCAAAATATCAGGACGACACTGTTTTTTGAATAAAATAAAATAAAGTAAATTAAAGTAAAAGTTTATCGAAATCTCTTAAGAAAGCATAAGTAATAAAGATCTTCCACTTTAACAATATAGTAGTTTTATAGTTTTTTTATCCAATAATATATAAAGAAATAGTGAAAAGAGAAGATGTTCACAAAACTGAACATCTAGCTGAAAACAAAAAATAAATGCAAATATATCAGAATAGAAAAGGAAATCCGCTACTGATTTACTCAATTTAACGGAACTTGGCATTGGACCTATATTTCTTATAAGTACTTTATTGATATATTTTTTAACAAATTACATAACTTGTAAAATACAATCTTTATTGCCAAAATAATATCATTTGACATGATTATATTTAAAATTTCTATTATCAATTGAATATCTCAATTAATTTTGGAATTTGATGCTTATTCCAAAAAATAAATTAAAATATAAAATTGATAAGTAAAATCATATTACACATATCAATATATTAATGACTAAATTTTCAATATCTATAGGACCAAAATACCATTAGGTTTCATTTGGATTGATGAATTTGGAACTAATTAGGATTTTACATTCATTAAGCTTGTAATTTGGATAATCTTATGATACAATGAATTTCAAAATTTGAGCTATTATTTAAGTCTTTTTAAGTCATTATATACGGTGAATTTTGAGTCGTTTGAAATCATTTCTCTAAATTCTCCTTAAATCCAATACCTTTTGTGCAAATGCAACCCTAATTAATTTGGCTAAATATATTGAGCTAAATATATTGGTTTGAACCATATATATTTTAAGTGTCCGCCCACCAACAGTACCAAATGAGATCATTTTTGTGTTCATAGATGAGAAATTAATTAGGAGTATTTTTATTAATGAATCTAACCGCAAGATTTATTTGATAAATTTTGATTTTGTTCAATTCTAAATTAAGACGAGTTTAATTCGAAAACCAAATTGATAATTTACGGGGTGTCCCCAACCATAGTATTTAATGGAATTTAGAATTCCATAACATTCCATGTGTTCTTAATTTGGATTTTTATGGAATCCATTAAATCCTCGAGGTCCTCAACTTGGATTTTAATGGATTCCACGAAAATCCAAAAGATATCTCAAACATTCAAGGAATTCGTGGAATTCTTTTATAAATGGATTTTGGTGGATTGGTGGAATTATAAGCTAGATTTATGAAGGGTAAATTCCCATCTTCGCCCCTTGGAATTCAAATTCCATTTTCCAATAATAATAATAATAATAATAATAATAATAATAATAATAATAATAATTTTTGGCTATAGTATAAAAAGAAAAAATAACATATTTTTCTTTCATGTACATCTCCCAACGCATCGTCTTATAATCTCAACAATTCAACACGCTCTACCTCAATTTTATGAATAATCACCGTAGAGTAACTAGAGTTGATTTGTCGTCTTATTTAAATTGCTAATATTTTTAATTTTATCAATAAATATAAGAAAAACTATTGTTATAATAATACTTTACTGAGAATCATTGTTGATAAATTTCCATTCATTCATCTTGATAGACACATTGTATTTGTGTTAGAAAATGTGGTTTTAATATTATCGGTAAAATTTTGATCATCAATGTTGTTGTTTGTTGAATAAATATTTTAAAAATAGTTGTTTATGGAACTATTCCAAAATTTGACAATTTTAAATTATATTTTTGCAAAGTTTATGAGACTTTTTTTTTTTTTTTTTTTTTTGGTAATGACTTTCTTTCAATATTTACATTTTATATTTTTAAAGATTATGATGTTATGCTACTAGTTTAATAAAAATAATTAATTATACTTTTAATAACATCCAACAAATTCTACTAAAATCCACACAAGTCTATAGTATAAAATTCCATTAGAATCTACGGGAATCCATATGGAATCCTTAGAATTCTCTTAAAATCTATAAAATTCCATAACTTAAAAATCCTTGAAAATCCATGTTGGGGACACCCTCCTTAAGTTCAAGGTGATGTGAAGTTCGAATAATTTAGCTTAATTGACTACTGATGAGATGCATTTATAATAATAATCTGGAAATTTTGATTGGATTTATTTTAATTGTTTTGGTAGTATATTTTTGAAAAATACATTTTAAGATATTGTTGGGGAATGAAAGAGCATTTTGATGGGTTGTGCGAAGATATTAGATATGGTGTGTTTCCGATCACAAAACATGTGGATGAACATATAAATTAGGAAAATTATATAAAAATCCCTATTGTTCGGACTAATTACAAAAAAACACAAAGAATTTTGAAAATTGCTAAAAACTCTTTGAGGTTTGATTCCACTCACATCTTCCCCTTTCATAAGCAAAAAATATTTCAAAAATCCCTTGTAGTTGTAGAATATTACAGTTATGTACCCTCTTAATTAAATTTAAGATATAATCAAATATGAGGGGCTTTTTGTAATTTTGAAAGATATCTGGATTTTTTTGTAATTAGCCCAAACCTCAAGGGTGTTTTTGTAATTATCCCTATAAATTATAAGGTTTTGTATATTAAGATGTTGATTAGAAAATATTAGATGCGGTGTGTTTACGATCCTCATAAATATTTTCATTCCTTGCAAGTAAAAAAATTTGGAAAATAAATAAGATATTCCAAAGGGATATAGAAGGTATTCCACTTCAAGGTTTTATTTTTGCTGCAATCAGCTAAAGCTACCATATAAAAGTGAATTTTCAAAAACTAAATCTGCTATTTGTTACCGTACTAAAAAAAAAAAAAGAATTATGCTATTTGTTACCAAATAAAAATCGTAAACGTTTTTTTTTTTCTTGGCTGCATTTAGTTACCTTTTAAAAGTGAACAAATCATAAATTGCTCGTTATATAATTACCATATAAAAATTGTTTGTGCATATACAAGGGCACAATTAAATGTAGGGATTATCTCCAGAATATTCAGTCATTCTCTCATATGGAAGCAGATTTATATCCATGGAAAAACAAATCCTTTATTACTTTCATTAATGATTTCACTTAATTAATTACCTTATAAAATCTGCCCGCAAACAATTAATCAATGGCAGTATTCTTCTATAAATTGTCCAATTTTCCAGAATAACAGGACCAAGAATTTAATTTCATAAACATAAAAAAAAAAAAAATTTAGAGAGAGACAAGATGCAGCAAGAAACTACAGTGCTAATTATTGGGGCAGGTCCTGCTGGTTTAGCAACTTCAGCATGTCTAAACCTACAAAATATACCAAACATGGTCTTAGAAAAAGAAGATTGTTGTGCTTCCCTTTGGAAAAAAAAGAGCATATGATAGACTCAAACTTCATCTAGCAAAACAATTTTGTGAACTACCCTACATGCCATTTCCCCCTAGTGCACCCACATATGTGCCCAAACATGGTTTTATCCAATATTTGGATGACTATGTTTCGCAGTTCGATATAAGTCCGTTGTACCATCGTCACGTTGTGTGTGCGTCGTTCGATGGAAAAAATTGGGTTGTCGTGGCCAAAAATACGCTCTTTGGCATGACTGAGAAGTACGTAGCCAAATTTCTTGTTGTCGCGACGGGGGAGAATAGTGAGGGATATATCCCTCCAATTCCAGGATTGGATTCGTTTAATGGGGAGTTAATGCATTCTAGTTGTTACGAAAATGGGAAGAGATTTGAGAAAAAGGATGTGTTGGTTGTTGGAAGTGGAAATTCTGGAATGGAAATATCGTTTGATTTGTCCAATTGGGGTGCTCGTACTTCTCTAATTGTTCGTAGCCCTGTAAGTGCTAATAATAAATTTGTGCATTTATTTAGAAATTAATTTCCATAAATTCTAGATTATTTAGTTGTTTTTGTTTGAATTGTTTCTAGGTGCATTTTCTGACGGAGGGAATGGTGAAACTTGGGATGGGATTATTGAAGTATCTACCGTTAGATCTTGTGGACAACATTGTACTAATGTTAAGCAAATTGAAGTACGGAGATATTTCTGAATATGGGATCCAAAGGCCAAGCAAGGGACCCTTTTATCTCAAAAGGGCAACTGGCCGATCTCCGGTCATTGATGTTGGGACTATTGCCAAAATTCGAGCACAAGAAATTAAGGTAAATTTATACTCTCACTATATGTATGTCACGTATATAATAATTATATAATTTTATATACCCCAACATTCACATGTTAAATTGAAACATTGAACGAAACACAATATTATAGTGTTGCTTGACATGATAGATGATAATATGTCGTTAATGTGATATAATTGCATGGTAGGTTTTGCCATCAATCAAGAAAGTGAATGGACATGAAATTCACTTCATGAACGGAGGCATAAAAAGTTATGATGCCATTGTTTTGGCAACTGGTTACAAGAGCACAGTGGGAGAATGGCTTAAGGTGAAAATTCTCATTTTATTCATCATTTAATTTAGGGATTATTAAAAAAAAAAACCCTAAGGTTTGAGCTAATTACAGAAAGGCCTAGAGATGTTTTGATATTACAAAAAAAAAAAGGTTTGATTCTTTCTTAATTTTAAGGAGATAACTGTAATATTTTTATAAATGTTGTGAGTGTTTTTTGAAAATAATTTTACTTATGAAGGAAAAATGTAAGACAAACTCATACCTCAAGGTTTATTTTTGTAATTTTTCTGTAGTTAATTATCCCGAACCTTAGGGGTATTTTCGTAACTATCCCATTAATTTAACCATTTATTCCAAAGATTTATTTTTCTAAAATATCATTAAATGTAATTTTCCATTCTCATGTAGGATGATGGAGGGCTTTTTGGTGAAGATGGAATGCCCAAAAAGAGAAACCCAAATCACTGGAAAGGAGAAAACGGGCTTTATTGCGTCGGATTTGCAAGGGCGGGACTATTTGGGATTTCAAACGACGCTAAAGCTATATCGCAAGACATAACAACGATTTTAAATCACTAGACTTGGTATATGAGTTATATACTTTCTTCGTCCCACTACGATATATCAGTTTTCCTTTTTCGTCCATCCCAAATTGAAAAACCCATCAACATAAATCAGGAGAAATCCATTTTTTGTATCCCATTTTGATTGAGAAAAAGTATTAATGAAAGAAAGCGTGAATGTGGTGTTCTCTATTATTTGTATTTTAATTGTGGTAAATTTGATTGTTGTAATCGAACTGTAATAAATTACTTCTGTATGTATATATGTAATAAATCTCATTATTACATTACATATATATGTAAAATATTGGAAATTGAAAGGGTATAACGAAACCTTTTTACCAATTTTCCACATGGACAAAAAAAAAGAAAAAGAAAAAAAGAGTCTTGCACAGTTCCAAGGATATTACACTTTAGGCAATTCACATTCTTAATTTTCAATTGTAAAAATTTGTTTCTTGTACAATCCGTGACGAAGATTCAGAAATTTATAATATATATATATATACGTGTACCGCTACTATTTCACGTAAAACCAACGGGTATAGTAATTTGAAAATTTTAAAAAACAATAAATAAATAAATGTGAAGAGAATTTCGCTTACTTGGCCACTAAGGTGGACAATTTGTGGGCAAATCGACTTAGCATTTTGATAGATACATGAAGAATTAAAAAAAAAAAAAAACATACAAACAAACAATATTATTCATCTTCTTCATGCCCTTACACCCACATCCAAATTCATTGATAGTTCTTCACAAGAACGGATCCAAAAATTTTTTATAACGGAGACATAAAATTAATACAATTGTAAATTGCATTAAAAATAATTAATAGGGACATATTTTGTTTTTTAACCTAATTAATATGTATTTCTTAAATTTTAGATCACACTAATTATGTTATACAACACTATTAATACTTCATATAATAATATCATATAATACTTTTCAAAATTTTAACGTTATAATGATATTATAAATTAGTGTTATAATGCTAATAATGTTTTATAAATTATAGTACTTTTAGGCATAAACGACAATAGAAGAAAAAAGAAAACATCTATCATGGGGCACGTGCCCTCAGGAGGAGAAGCGAGAACTCCGTCTCTCGGTTCTCACCACATCATTTAATGTTGGAAATTGGTTTGAGAAGTAATGGTTTACTACCTAACTTTGACCAATTTTTAGTGACTAATTAATATTTAATTTCGGAGGAATTAAATATTAAAATAAAATTCTACGTTTCGAGTAGATGAGTGTGGTATATTTAACTTCTCAAAACCATTTAGTGGTGAGTGAGGAATAAAATCCACAAGTTAGTCATTTGGAAATGAGATAATGGATGATGGGAAGGTAAAAAGACACCATCTCACATGGGAATAAAATATTAATTTTAATCAATATATAAGTAAGTGGGTTTGTAGGAGTGTGCAAGATGAAATAACTATACACATGTGAGGTGTGGTGGGGAAGGCCACATACGTGCGCGCTCGCCCGCCCGGCCAAGCCGGCGTCGGCACATCGGGCCGGGGGCCGAGCCCGAGCCCATGCCCGTGCCCGTGTCCCGACTGGACTGATAAAGTTACAACTTAAAAGCTGAAACTGCAGCTTTTAAAATGAAACAACACCACTCTGCCCACTACTTGGAAGTTACAATATAGTGGTCATTGAAGGAGTGCCCAACCTGGAGGTTACAACCCATTATCTTGAAGTTCTCGCCTTGCAAGAAAGAGACCCCAAGGCCTGGATGGAAGTCCTATATATAGGAGCATTGTTGTTGTTTGAGATCACACATTCATACATATTTTTTACATTCTTGTACTTGCATAAAATGTACTCACTTTTTCATATTCTAGTTCGAAAGGTGCCTTAAAATTTGCAGTGCTGCTATTTCAAAGAAGAAGTTGTTGTATCTTTGGGGATAACACGCCTGTTAAAAGACTATACGGCGTGTTTATATTGCGGATAGAGTTTTTACTCGCCCCGCATATCCGCAATTTTTCTATTATCTCGTAATAGATAGGTTCTCTTGTAATTCAATTTACGTAAATAGATTTCAAGATTTCAACAACGCAAGATAAACATTCTGCATTTCGTAAACAATGGCGTCTACTTCAAGGGTGAATGTTCCTCTTTGCTCTGGCTGCTTGCTTTGAGAAGCTTAAAAATTTTCTGGTACATATTTCAAGAGATGGCAATCTAAGATGTTATTTTATCGACTACGCCGAGCCTCGCTAAGTTCTCGAAGAAGGATCCACCGGTGGTGGAAGAAAATGAAACCAACAATGAAAAACGTGTCGCCTTCGATGCTTGGGGCCGGTGTGACTTCATGTGCCGCAACTACGCCCTAAATGGATATCGATTCGCTATACAATATGTATAGTGAAGTGAAATCTTCCAAAGAGCTCTGGGATTCTTTGGAAAAGAAATATGGAACTGAGGACGCTGGTTCTAAGAAGTTCGTGGTTGGTAGGTTTCTAGATTTCAAGATGTCTCTCCAATTTTCCGGTGGAAGATTGCTCTTTTCTCTGCTTTCTAGGGCAAAAATCAGCGTATCTCTGTTTGTGGCCGCCGTCTCTATTTGTACTTCGTCGGGTCGAAAACCTCGTTCGAATAGGTCGACTATGTTTTTCCTTGCACGGTGTGTACGGGCCGTGCGCTTAGAGCACGCCCCGGCCGTCGGGTGCAGCAGAAACTTTCACATTGCTGAAGGACGCACGGGCCGTGCGCTAGAGCACGACCAGCCCGTGCTTGTAGTCGAAGGTTGAAGCTCAATGTTGGCTGGTGCACGGGTCGTGCTAGGGTCGCACGCCCTACTCGTGCGCACCTGCTACACTTGATACTCAGTTGTTTTCCTCCATTTTTTGCTCGGTTCGTCTGACTTCTTCTCGATTCAACTCCGAACTTCGTACATTACACCAATCATTGGCGGTTCTTTATCACAATGCTCCCAATTGTTGCCAAAATGCTACAATTATCAATAAATTCCTACAAAACGAGCAAAGTGTAATCTTTTTTCACAAAACAGGAATAAAGCCCTATTTACTCATGTAATGCATGCATTGCAACACATTCTAGCCAAAATTAAGCCCAAAATACATGCAAAATACATACCAGTCAAACCCCAAACTTAAATTGATGGCCCCGGTCAACACTTTATAAACAAGACAACACAAATGGGGTAAAGAAGAGCAACTCAAGAACACCGCATCACAATTCATGTCGTTTATCCATAGACATCAAACACAAACCAATGTTGAAATCACGCCTCTCATGGATAAAATGTATACTCTACTCACTAGGATAATAAGGGACGTGTATTCACTCAAGTTATATCAATGTTGAAGAATTACCATATGCTTGCAAATCGTCTCGCATCCCCGCCACTCGATTGTATGCGTTCACAAATCGAAATGACTTTGCTTATGGTTGTAATGAAAGCTCTTGGTTAGGGTTGGGAAATATGGATAAAGTGACTCAAACTCAGCGTATAAATTGGTAAGCACATCATTTTTCTCAAACACTTATTCTTATTCAAATCACTATGCACCCCCAATCACCTTTTATCCTATCACCTATCTATTTCTCCCTTCTTTTAATACAATTCATTCTCATTCGCCTTACATCACAATTTCTAGCCTTATGTGTTACTTAGCCGACTCACTTTTTGATTGATTTCTTTGTTTTTTTGTTTTTTCGACTCTTTTGTGAGTATCCTTCCTTTTCCTTCTCTTCTTCTTTTATTCTCAATCACCCAATATATACACCATTTTCTAACTTCTCGATACCCTTTCATTCAACCCTTTATTCAATCCCTTTACTCAATGCTATACGCTCAAGCTTAGGGTAACAAATATATCAAGTTAAGATTTAAGGCTTGAAATGTGGCTATCGAAAATCAGGCAATAGGCTCAAATTGGCTAACTAGGGAAATCAAATATCATAAGGTAGGCAAAAAGGCTTAACAAAAATGGCCTAAAATCATTTTCATAAACTGCATACAACATGTGGCTTTGACGGAGATACCAGAGCAAGTTCTAGAATTCAAATCAACATGAATGTCACACTCAATCAACAAACAAGACTGCATAATATGAAAGCAGTAAAGGCTCAAAAAGCTCACAGGCTTGTAAGTGCATAATTCAAAGTATATCAACCATGATTTTAATATTCACATGTTCCATATTAATTATTCTCAACCCGGTCAACTCACGCTCAACACCCAATTCAAAACAACATAAACTATTCAACAAATGCTCCCAAGATCAACAATCACACAATAACGGTCAACTCACTCCCTAAACAACTAAGAAAGCAATAAACGTGCTAAAAAAATCAAAAATAAACATCTAATGCAATGCATCCTACATGCTCTAAATGCAACTACATAAATGCAAAAACGCCACGCCCTTCAATAAAATTACTACCTCTCCCCCGAACTTGAATGAAATTATAGCGCATAGAAGAGAAGATAGAATTTCAAAGAAAAGTGTGGAAATGACCGGATCGTTTTGTGGGGGTGGCGGCGGAAAGTGGCCCCGGGAGATATGCCACATTTGTATATCTGTTGCATCGCCCGCAATATCTCCAACTCGCCGCTCCCGGGCCTGGTACCTCGGCTCCGGGCTTGGTACCTCTGCTCCTACTCTATTCGGAAAGCACGAAACTCCTCTTGGTGATGCAAGAAATTATCCCGGTACTGACGGAAATCATCCTGGTGATGCCAAAATCGCCCCTTATCTTTGCCGCATGCTCTCCTCAAGAGCATAGAGTCGTTCATGATAATCCTGTCCCCCACGTTCCTCACCTTGGTGGGAGCTCTCTGGAATGCCGGGCCTCCCCTGTGGGAAGGCGTGCTCGAATCCTCCCTACTGGAAGCCCTGCTCTTGTCGATCATATTCCCTTGCCTCCATCACCAAATCCTCTTCATCGGGTAACCCTGCTACCCTCCTCATTTTTCTTGCAGTCAGGCCGTCCATGACCCTGATATGTGCCTCAGAGTTTATGAGCCAGTTACTTTGGTTGTCCACCACAGCTGTGAGCTGCGGGTTAGAGAGGGGGATCCGGCCCGACTTTTCGTTGAAAACAGAAAATGTTCTAAATGCTGTTATGATCTTCATGGTGCGGAGGGCGTTTATGTTGATGCTCGACCGCCGCTTATCGGCTCCATTCTCGCGCATATCAACCCCAAAATGTTGAGCAATGGGGGTTAGCATTCCCCCAATTAATATTGTCCCCGCGTCCTGCTTAGAAATATACATGGCGTGTTCCACAAAGTGAGCCGCCATGTTGTAAGGGGTGCGGGTGAGCATACACCAAAGTAGGTATAGCTCCCGAGCTTGCACACCCCCATTGTTGTGTCGAGCGTACACTGAGTGAGCTGTTACTTTTTGGATGTAGCGGAAGACGAGGTTTTGGATTGACGGGGCCTTTGACGTGCGTGCCGCATATAGCATTGGGCCAATATCTGGTGTCTCAACCAACAATCGCGTAAATCATCGGCTATAATTAACGGCGTCCGAAAAGGGCGTTAGGCGTTAGACGGTACCCCAAAAATCTCGTTAAGTTGGGCAATGGTGACGTGCCTCCATACATTGCCCAATCTAAAACGGATTTTCCGAGGCTCAGTGTTTACTCGCGTCTCCGTAACCTCCACGGTACTCAGGAACTTGAGCGCTAATGTCTTATATGTTGGCCACCGCCCTTGCATAAAGGCAGTCCACCCCACTCGTTCAAACATCTGCCAAACCTCCTCATGTATCCCAAGAGCTCGGGTACAATTATCGTCGGCATATCGTGTTGGCGTGAAAGCATGAGTGATCAACCTATTCCACCTATCCAGTTCATCGTTCTCTGTCAGAGTGAGCCCATAAGCCTTGGGGCTGTCTGAGTGTGGTGGTTGTCGTGCGGTGGTGGCCCCTATCCTCGTCTACCTCGATTTTGTCGGTTCCTTGGTTCAACCATATGTTCGAATTAGTACCTGGCAACACAATTATGAGAATACGTACGTGCCAAGTATAACAAGAAAGCGATGAATTACAATCAACAATCCAAATAAGGCATAGTGCCTCATCTCTACAATTTAATCCACAATTTAGCTTCCAAACCCAAATAACAATGTAATTGCAGAGAATCCTAGTTACTAACACCCTAAATAATCGAGTTTATGTACAATTCATCAAACAATCAACCACAAACATCCTAATTTTAACAACCCCCAAGGTGTTCGATAAAATGGCCAATAGAAAAAATCAATCAAAATCATGGCAAAATCATCAAACATGCACCATATAAAAACTCTAATCCATAATTCTCAAGAAATTCGAAACAAAAAGTGCAATTCATACCTTAAATCTCGAAAATTTGGAAAGAGTTGAAAGTTGAAAACCCTAGGTGCCCTTCTACTCGAATCTCACTTCAAAGCAATTTTAAAAGTGTAATTTGTGTGTGAGTAGTGTGGGAGGTGAGTATGTAAGTGAAATCCAAGGGAAATTTGCGAAAATTTTGAGAGGACTTCGAGTTTGGTGTGTCTGCGCGCAATAAAGAATGAGAAGATGGGAAAATTTTTGACCCCCTGCGCGTCTTATGTCTGTCTCAGCCGACAGGAGCACGGGCCGTGCTCCAGCGCACGGGCTGCCCGTGCTGGGGGTCGAACCTCAGTTTCAAAATCCTGGGCACTGCACGGTCTGCTCGTGCGAGGTGCCGCAAATTCATTCTCAAGTGCTGGTACCCGCACGGGCCGTGCGCATGGCGCACGCCCTGCCCGTGCTGGGTACCGCACTTCAACTCGTTTTTTTCACTTTTTTTTTTATGGAAAGCAAGAAAATCCTAACCTATGAAAGCAAATAAATCCTAACCTAGAAAAGGGAAAACAAACCAATAAAACATGGGAAGAAATAAAACAACAAACCATTGGGTTGCCTCCCAACAAGCGCTAAATTTAATGTCTATAGCTTGATGCCTATTTACTCGATCAAGGCTCTAGCAAAGTGAGGCGTGTCACCTCTTCCTTTTGATCTCGATTAAGGCAATGCTTGATTTTCTGGCCATTCACCATGAATGTGTCCCCATCTTGGCTCAACAATTCCACTATTCCCGGAGGATTTAACACCTTCTTTATCACAAACGGCCCCGACCATCTAGACTTAAGTTTTCCCGGAAAGAGTTTAAGATGCGAGTTAAACAAAAGGACTTGTTCACCCGGTAAAAACTCTCTTTTATTTATCATTCGATCGTGCCATATTTTGGTTCGCTCCTTGTAGATCCAGGAATTTTCATAAGCTTCATCCCGGAACTCCTCCATCTCATTTAAGTGCAAGAGCCTCTTCTCACCCGCTGCTTGGAAGTCAAAATTTAACTTCTTCACAGCCCAAAATTCCTTATGCTCCAATTCTACGGGCAAGTGACATGATTTTCCGAATACTAACTGATATGGTGATGTGCCCAATGGTGTCTTGTACGCAGTCCGATATGCCCACAATGCATCATCTAACTTCATGGCCCAATCCTTGCGATTTATATTTACTGTCTTCTCCAAGATTTGCTTAATCTCGTGATTGACTACGTCTGCTTGCCCGTTTGCTTGTGGATGGTATGCTAATGCCACCTTGTGCTTGACCCCGTATTTTGCAAGTAAAGTGCTCATTAATTTATTCACAAAGTGTGACCCCCCATCGCTAATCAAAGCTCTCGAGGTTCCAAACCGAGTGAATATATTTTTCTTTAGGAATTTGAGCACTACTTGCGCATCATTGGTTTGTGCTGGAATCGCCTCATCCCATCGAGATACGTACTCCACTGCAAGTAGAATGTATTGATAACCCAAAAAAGATGGAAAGGGACCCATAAAGTCGATCCCCCATACATCAAAGAGCTCGACTTCCATCACATTGATCATGGGCATCTCATGTCGTCTCGAGATATTCCCCATCCACTGGCGCCTATCACGCTGCTAAACATATAGATAGCAATCATTAGATAGCGTAGGTCAGTATAAACCACTTTGCAATACCTTTGCCGCCGTACATGTTGGACCGAAGTGTCCATCGGAAGGTGAAGAATGACACTGTTGTAGAACTCCCTCGCACTCTTCTTGAGGCGCATATCGCGGATGATAGTGTCTCAGTGCACCTCTTAAAGAGCAATGGGTCGTCCCACATGTAGAACTTGACATCATGGAAGAATTTCTTCTTTTGATAGGACGATAAATCTGGAGGCATGACCCCTGCAACCAAATAATTAACAAAATCCGCATACTATGGGAATTTAGCTTGTAACATTTGAAATTGCTCATCGGGAACTCCTCCTTAATTGCCTCTCGTGCCTTTTTTTCTCCTCTTTCTTATACTCCAAGTCGGGACAAGTGATCTACTACCACATTCTCGCAACCCTTTCTATCTCGAATTTCCACATCGAACTCTTGCAACAAAAGGATCCACCGAATCGGTCTCGATTTGGCATCCTTCTTGTCGAATAGATATTTGATCGCCGCGTGGTCGGTGTGGACTATCATCTTAGTTCCAATCAAGTAAGATCGGAACTTATAGAATGCAAACACAATTGCCGCATTTTTCTTCGGTAATGGTGTAGTTTCTTTGGGCGCCGTCTAAAGTTCGGCTTGCATAATAGATGGCTCTGAACAACTTGTCTCTTTTCTGGCCCAAAATAGCCCCAACTGCAAAGTCACTAGCATCGCACATTAGCTCGAAGGACTGACTCCAATCTGGAACTACAAGAATTGGTGTTGTCACCAAAGCTTCTTCTTGAGAATCTCAAAAGCCTACAAATAATCATCGGAAAATTTGAAAGCAAAAGATCTTTTCTCAATAATGACTCAAAGGTTTAGTGATTTTATAAAAGTCACGAGTAAACCTTCAGTAGAATCGGCGTGCCCCAAAAAAGCTTCTAATGGCCTTCTCGTTTGTTGGAGGTGGGAGTTTCTCAATTGCAACGACCTTCACTCTATCAACTTCTAAACCTACAGAAGAGACTCGGTGGCCTAATACAATGCCATCACATACCATGAAATGACACTTTTCCCAATTTAAAACAAGGTTAGTCTCTTGCATCTCTCGCAAAACTAGAGAAAGATTATCCAAGCAATTATCAAATGAGTCTCCAAACACGTAAAAATCATCCATAAAAACCTACATTATTTTCTCAATAAAATCATGAAAGATAGCCATCATGCATTGAAAAGTTTGCAGGTGCGTTACATAGTCCGAATGGCGTGCGGAATGCAAACGCCATAGGGGCATGTAAATGTCATCTTCTCTTGGTCTTCCCGGCAATCATGATCTGGTTATACCCGAATAACCATCGAAAACAATAATAATTATATCCGCCAAGCGATCTAATATCATATCAATAAAGGGGAGGGGAAAGTGATCTTTTCGAGTAGCATCATTCAATTTCTTGTAATCAATGCAAATACGCCACCCAGTAACTACTCTAGTAGCAATAAGTTCATCACTTTCATTTCTCAATAGTCATCCCCTTTCTTCGGTACCACTTGCACCGGACTTACCCAAGAACTATTAGAAATAACATTTATGATTCCAACATCTAACCATTTTAAAACCTCTATTCTAATGACTTCTTGCATTATAGGGTTTAATCTTCTTTGATTTTGCATCGAAGGTTTATAGACATCTTCCATTCTAATTTTATGCATTACAATCGATGGACTAATGCCTTTTAAATCAGAGATTGACCAACCTATCACCGACTTATGTTTTCTTAACACCCTAAGCAATTTATCGAGTTGAACTGAAGTTAAAAGGGATGATACGATTACCGGACTCATGTTATTTGCTCCAAGGAATGTATATTTGAGATGCTCGGGCAAGGTTTGAGTTCTGGGTTCAAAGTGGGCTCCTCGAGTTGGTGCATGGGCTGCCCGTGCTCAGGGGCACGGGCCGTGCTCTCTTCAGGTGTCTCGTCTTTTTCTTCGACATTAGGCACAGGCTGCCCGTGCTCAGACACACGGGTCGTGCTCTCTTCAGGTTTTGTATTTTTTTCTTCGACTATGCGCACGACCTGGGCGTGCTCTGTAGCACGGGTCGTGCGCCCTCGTAGAATGGACTCCCGCACGTTTTTCTGCGTATGCGCGCCTCTTGCGCTTCTCAGTAGCTCCTGTATGTTATCTAAAGCACAAACGCAATCATACAAGTCTTGGTTATCATAACCAGTCATCATGTTTGATGTTGAACACGAATGTATCAAACCAAACTCTAAATCATCCCTAAACAAAGTATGATCCGCATACTCATCAATTCAAGATTCAACTACGTCTATGAAATTACAACTTTCAACACCATCATGAAATTGAAGTGCCTTATAGATAGTAAATAAAACATGCTCATCATTAACCCGTAATGTGAGCTCTCTGTTTTGCACATCTATTAAGGCCTTCCCAGTAGCTAGGAATGGACGCCCAAGTATCAAAGGGGCGTCTTTGTCCTCCTCCATATCCAGCACCAAAAAATCCACAGGGAATATGAATTTATCTACTTTGACAAGCACATCCTCGATGATTCCCTTAGGATACGTGAGTTGTAAGGTGACCGTAGATGGCTTCACCTCTCCCAGTCCAAGTTGCCTGAAAATGGACAAGGGCATCAAGTTAATACTCACTCCTAAATCATAAAGTGCTTTCTTAAAGAAAACATCACCAATAGCACAAGAGATAGTAAAACTCCCTGGATCTTTTAGTTTCGTGGTAGTATCCTCCGGATTATTGCACCGCATTCTTCTCATTATTGACTGCCTCGAAACCAGACATCTTTCTCTTTTTTGACATAACATCCTTCAAAAATTTAGCATAATTGGGCATTTGCTCCAATGCGTCTGCAAAAGGAATGTTAATATGCAGTTTCTTAAAAATATCCAAAAGCTTAGCCAATTGCGCATCTAACGTTTTCTTTTGAAAACATTGGGGGAAAGAAAGGGTAACATTAAGTTTAGAAATATCAGGGTTAGAGGAAGATTTAAGCTTTTCAGCTCCTTTTTGTTCAGCAAGATGATCCTCAACTCCTTCCTCGGCCTCAACATCGGCATTTGCTTCAATTTCCGCATCTCCTAGCGTAATGATCGCCTGGGCCATTTGAAGGGTGCACTGTGCTTCTCCGAAGGGCCCACTCCTCGCACGAATAGCTTTGCATCGCTCATTTGGATTAACCTCGGTGTTACTCGGAAATTGGCATTTCTAGTGCTGCCCACCAATAATCGTAGCTATTTGGCCAATTTGGGTTTCAAGATTTTTCATTTGGGGCCCCAATTGTGTGACATGGTTTTCGATTTTGTCCAACTTCACCTCATCTTTATTGAATCTGTTCCTCGTCTCACTCATGAACGAGGTGAAAATTTCCTCCATAGTTGGCTTAGCCTCGGCATTAATGACACCGTTTGTCACATTAAACCCGGTGGTGGGTGTATCACATTCTTCGTGTTTGCGTAGGAGAAGTTCTCGTGGTTCCTCAAACCCGGATGGTAATGAGTAGAGTCCGATTGTTCAGAAATTGTTGAAATTCCGGTTATTAACATAATTTGCTTCATCCATCGATCTAGAGAACTCCCCATTACTTGAACCGCGTTTCCTTACTTGCCTTCGTCAATGCACTCAATTGGCTTGTCAACACTTTGTCATCCGAGCCGTCAACTCCTTAATTGGGTCCGAATCAGTAACTTCGGCCACCTTTTTCACATTAGTCCTCTCGGAGGGCCACTGATAGCTATTCATGGCCATTTTCTCCAACAAGTTGAATGCATCTTCCGGAAATCGTGCAAATAGAGCGCCTCTTTGCCAAAGATCCACAAACGATCTAGTCTGGCTGTCCCATCAACCCATTGTAAAAGAAGCGAGCCGCGATCCTCGTGAAATTCGTGTTGCGGGCACCTCCTCAATAAATCCCGGAATCTCTCCAGGCCTCATACAAGGGCTCAGAGTAAAACCGCTGAATCGAGTGATCTCGCTTTTGAGATGTAGTGTCTTACTTGGTGGGAAGTATTTAAACGAGAAATATCGACTCGGCTCATCCCGATTGTTCACACTCCCCGAGTTAGGGTGCCTAGCGATTCTAGCCTTATCCCTTAAAGAGAAAGGAACAGGCGAAGACGTATAACATCACCAAATCACCTCGTTCATCTTGATGGTATTGCAAATCTGTATGAAGTTCGCAAGATGAGAGTTGGGATCCTCGGACGGAAACCCCAAACCGATTCTCTGCGCACCATCGAGATCGATCTTTGGCTTCGGCTCAAAGTTGTTCGTATTGATTGGGACATTGGCAATTCTACCATAGTTGCGATTGGTGCAGTGGGCAAAAGTAGTCGCAAATCGCCTGCTGCTGGACTACCGGAACCGTCAGAACCTCTGGTACTGGTAACTTGACGTTGAACCTGTTGGCCCGGTTGTTACCTCCGTTGTCGACCCCGTTATTGCCTCTATTGTTATCTTCACGCCCGCCATATCTTGTTCTTCTTTGTCTTCCGCCCGTTTAGTAGCCGCACTAATTTGCCTAGCAAAAGCCTCAACATCCGGTATGAATGGTACTAATTCTCCTTGCTTCGAGCGAGTGTTCATGCACTACCTGAACCAACTAAAGAAAGCAAGTCAAACAAAGTAGAAGTAAAATTAAACAACAAGATAAAAAGAAAGAAAAAAATGTCTAAATTAAAAATAATTCTATTTATCGCAATATTAGTACTAAAAATTTAATTAGACCCCAGCAACGGCGCCAAAAAACTTGTTCGCCTTATTTTTTTAGCTTCACCGCAAATGTACGGTGCAATTTATAGAATAGGGTTAGCAAGGTCGAATCCACAGGGACTAATAAATTATTATACTAAGTACTGGATTATAATAACCTTATTTTTATCTAGACGATCCAAAGTGAGTGAGTTGGCTTTATAAACTAAAACAAAAATTTAACCTAAAATAACAAAGTAAAGAATGATTGAAAGATCAAAATGATGAATGGATTCCTGGGTTATGGTTTCAGTTAATATCCCCTTTTATTCTCAGATTAATCAAACCAAAGTTAAACGTATTCTTCCCTATAGACCGATCGCAAAATTAATTTACCCTCTCTCTCAAGATGCATGTAAAAGCGTTGATTGGAATATTTATGCTAACATCTCTACTCAACATGAGATATCTGTTAGATAAATATTTTTATCTTGGTTTTGATGATTTTGTTCGATTTTGTTCAAATGAGTTTTTAAAACCAAAACAATGTCCCTAAATGTTGTCTAAATACTTAAACCGTCTTAAAATGTTTTTACTATTTTTCGGAGTATTTTTGGAGTTTATTTTCGATAAAAAAATTGGACAACACATTTGTTTGAGGCTCGACCTGTCGCCCTATAGGGCAACCCGTACTGAGTTGAGTTTTAAAACAAAAAATGGGATGTAAAAAAAAATGGGGGGGCGACGACTGTCGAACCCCGGGCGGCGTCGGGTACACGGGAACGACCCCTTTTGGTTCTGTCTTCTCTGTTCAGTATTTTCTTCAACCCCAACCGGTCATAGTCAGGGCGACCGGTCGCCGCACCCTCCGACCGGTCCCCTTGTGTAAAAATTGCTGAAATTCAATTTCAATCTTATCTCTCGCACGACCGGTCGCACCCTTGTTTATCGGCAAACTATCCGTTGCATTTTCGAATGACTTTTCCCTATTTTGTGGGATTAATTTCTAACAGCTATATTGATGATTTTAAATGGTTTCTTTTGCAGCAAATCTTTCCCAAGGAGGAGCCTATGTCCGGGAAATGAAAGCCAAGTCCTCTCCTATAAATAGAGGCTTCATTCAAACAACAAGATAGAACACTCTATACAAGCAAAAGAGCAAACAAGCAAACACTTTCATATATCTTGTTGTATTAGCCTTAGACTTTCACTTGCACAAATTTGAGGTCTAGGCTTTCAATTCTTGATTACACTTGTACTCATATTGTATCAATCATTATTGAGTTGTAATCTTGATTTTGGTCATCATTCAACACAAGACATCCTTGAGTATTCTTGTGGTAAGAATACACTTGGGTGATCTAGGTGATGGGTGTTTGAAGGTTGTGGTAATCTTCAAAGGTGTTGTAAGAGGATTGTGGTAATCCTCAAGGTGGTGTAAGAGGGTTGTGGTAATCCTCAAGGTGTTGTATTAATTTTTGGTAAATTAATAAAATCTTTTTTCTTTTTGAAATCCATTCGGATATCTTTGGGGTGGTAGTAGATTAGGCCCAGGTGGGTTGAACTACTATAAATCGACGTGTGCTATTTATTTTTCGTACTTAGCATTTCATCTTTGCTTGAGTTTTACGAAAAAGAGGGCAAAATCTAAAAAATCGGGATAATCTATTCACCCCCCTCTAGATTATCGTAGCCACTTGGACTAACAATATCCAACTCTCAAAAGTTCAAAAGATTATAAAGCCTCACAAATATTCATAGACTTCTCAATCATGCGAGATATTTATGTCAAGTACTCATAGATCTAGTATTGAAACTCATCGGTTAGAATTATGAATCAATACATCAACAAGTTAAACCAAACGCGTTTTGATAAAATAAGAATTAAAGCAAAGTACTTGAATAGGGTTGGAAAACATTAACTTCAATTGTAATTAATCATCAACTAAAAGTATCCATTAACCTACTCCCAAACCCGGGAATTACAAGATGTTTAGCTAGACATAGAAAACAAATAATCCATAGACAAATTATTCATGTTCATGCCTAACTAATTAAAAATAAAAATACTATGGAATGAGTGAACTCGGTCATGATGATGATCTCTCGATCTATCTTCAATCCTCGAAGGTGTGGTTGCGGTCTTGATCGATCTCTCCAATTCTCCGGTGGAAGATATAGCTCTTTTCTCTGCTTTCTAGGGCAAAAATCAGCGTATCTCTGTTTGTGGCCGCCCCGTCTCTATTTGTACTTCGTTCGGGTCGAAAACCTCGTTCGAATAGGTCAGACTCTATTTTCCCCACACAGGCGCACGGGCCGTGTGCTAGAAACATGCCCACTCGTCTTTGGGTGCGTAAAACTTTCACATTCTTTGAAAGGACTTACGGGTTGCACTAGAGCACGACCAACCCGTGCTTGTAGTCGAAGGTTGAAGCTCGATGTTGGGCCACGCGACGGTCGTGCTAGGGTCGCACGCCCTGCCCGTGCGCACCTGCTACACTTGATACTGTTTGTTTTTCCTCCATTTTTCGCCTGGTTCATTTGACTTCTTCTCGATTCAACTCCGAACTTCGTACATTACATCAATCATTGGCGGTTCTTTATCGCAATGCTCCCAATTGTTGCCAAAATGCTACAATTATAAATAAATTCTTGCAAAACGAGCAAAGTGTAATCATTTTCTACAAAACAGGAATAAAGCCCTATTTACTCATGTAATGCACGCATAGCAACGCATTCTAGCCAAAATTAAGCCCAAAATACATGTAAAATACATGCCAATCAGTGGATTCTAGAACTGTCATGGATTAAGCTCAAGAATTGCAGTTAATTATGCACGATATTCGTGTAGAAGGAATGCAATTGGATGGAGCTTTTCAAGTGGCGTGCATGATTGAAAAATTGCCGCCTGGATGGAAGGACTTCAAAAATTATTTGAAGCACAAGCGAAAAGAAATAAATCTTGAAGAGCTAATTATGCGTTTACAAATTGAGGAAGGTAATCACAAATTAGATTCAAGGTTTGAAAAGGGTGTTGTTGATGCAAAGGCGAATTTGCTAGAACATGGCAGTTCTAGTAACAGCAGCAAAAGGAAACGTGACAATAACAACAATTACAAGGGAAAGAAGCCTGTAAACAAAAAGTCATTTACATGAAATTATCACAATTGTGGTAAGCCCAACCACATGGCTAAGGACTGTCGGCTTCCTAAAAAACCAAAATATAGATAGCCTATGCTAATGTGGTTGAGCATAATGGTATGATCCAAGAGTTGACTGGTATGGAACTATCTGCAGTGGTTTTTTAGGCAAACCTTGTGGATAATCCAAGAGAGTGGTATATTGACACGGGGGCCACTCGACATGTCCATTACGACAAGGATCGTTCTCTACCTACACCCTTTGTATATGTAGAAAATTTAATATGGGTAATTCTTCCTCTTCGATGTTACAGGTTTTGGCAACGTGGTTCTCAAGCTCACTGAAAAGAGCTTCTTACGAAGGATGTTCTTCATGTCCTTAAATCCAGGAAGAATCTAGTGTCGGATCTTTTCTTGTAAGCCATGGTTTTAGCATCGATGTTTGAGTCCGAAAAGTTTATTTTAACTAAGTTTGGACAGTTCTAGGAAAATGTTATGCATCTAATGGACATTCAAAATGAATGTAATAGCGATTCGCCATGTACCGATTCATCGGCTATATAAAATTGAGCCTACTTTATTTATATGCTTGAGTCTTACGATTTGTGGCATGTTAGATTAGGGCATGTTAATCTAAATGCTATAAAGCGATTAATGAACTTGGAATTACTTCCAACTTCAAAAATTGATTCTCAAAAGAGATGTGAAATCGTATTTAAGCTAAAATGGCTAAATTACCTTTTCATTCTGTGGAAAGAAATACAAGACTCTCTAGAATTCATACATCGATGATATGTGATCTGAAATTTGTGCAAACTAGAGGTGGTAAAAATATTTCATCACTTTTATTGATGATTGCACAAGATTTTGCTACTTATATTTATTAAGAAGCAAAAGATGAAGCGTTGAAGCCTTCAATAATTATAAAAATGAGGTTGAAAATCAACTTGGCGGTCGAATTAAAATAATTCGGAGTGATAGAGTGGAGAATATGTTGCACCTTCAAGAATTATGTAACTAGTGGGGAATAATTCATCAAACTCTCGCACCATATTCACCATAATCTAATGGCATTGTTGAACGTCAAAATCGAACTTTAAAAGAAATGATGAATGTCATGTTGATTAGTTATGGGCTACCTCAGAACATGTGGAGGAAGCATTTTAACAAAGAAACCACATTTTAAATAAAATCCTACTTAAAGGAAAAATAAGACACCTTATGAATTGTGGAAAAATCATAAGCCATCTTAAAACTTTAAAGTGTGGGGGTGTTTGGCTAAGGTAGCAATACCTGAACCTAAACAAGTCAAAATTGGCCCAAAGACGGTTGATTGTATTTTGTAGGATATGCATACAACAATAGTGCATATCAGTTCTTGGTACACAAGTCAGAAAATCCAGAAATTTCTGAAGGTACCATAATTGAATCAAGAAATGCAATATTTCTTGAAAATGTATATCCTTGTAAAGAAAGGGTTGAAATAAGTTCTAACAAAAGAACTTGTGAGAAAACAAGTAGTTCTTCACAAGGGAGTGAAGAACCAAGACGAAGTAAAAGGACTAAAATTGCTACGTGATTTGGTCCTGATTTTATCACTTACTTGTTAGACGGTGAGCCAAGTACAGTTAAAGAGGATCTGTCTAGTCCAGATGCTCCTCTTTGGAAAGAAGCCATCAATAGTGAAATAGAATCCATTTTACAAAATCATACCTGGGAGTTGGTTGATCTCCCTGCAGGTAGTAAGCCTTTAGGGTGTAAATGGATATTAAAAAAGAAATATAAGACAGATGGAACTATTGATAAATATAAAGCCAGGTTAGTGGCTAAAGGCTTCAAACAAAAAGAAGTGATTTCTTTGATACATATTCACCTGTAAGAAGAATTGCATCCATTCGAGTTCTTATTGCGATTGCTGCTTTGCACAATCTCGAGATTCACCAAATAGATGTAAAAACTGCGTTTTTAAATGGTGAATTGGAAGAAGAAATATATATGGAACAACCTGAAGGATTTGTAGCACCTGGTCAATAGAAAAATGTGTGCAAATTGATAAAATCATTGTATGGACTTAAACAAGCCCCGAAATAGTGGCATCTTAAATTTGACACAACGATGTTGTCAAATGGCTAAAATCAACGAATGTGACAAGTGTGTTTATGTTAAAGGCACATCAAATGCATTTGTCATAGTTTGTCTATGCGTAGACGGTTGTTAATAATGGGTAGTAGTCATGATATAATCATAGACACTAAAAAGATGTTAAAAAGAAATTTTGACATGAAAGACATGAGAATTGCTGATATGATTCTCGGAATCAAAATTGACAAAACATCTGAAGGAATTAGCTTGACACAATCCCACTATGTGGAGAAAGTGCTCAAGAAGTTCAATGCTTTTGATGGTCCACCATGCAAAACGCCCATTGATTTGAGCATAAATCTGGTAGTAAATAAAGCTGAACCAGTAGCTCATTAGGAATACTCGAAGGTGATAGGAAGTTTGATGTACATTAAACAAGTTGAGTATGTATACAAGCAATCCAAGTCAAGAGCATTGGAAAGCACTAACTAGGGTACTAATATATTTAAAATACACCCGAGTTATAGAATACACTACTCGAAATACCCTCAAGATTCTTGAAGGGTATAGTGATGCTATTTGGATTTGATTCAAAGGACTCTACTCCACTAGTGGATATATATTTACTATTGGAGGAGGAACAATATCATGGAAATCCACTAAGCGAGACTTGTATAGCTAGATCCACCATGGAATCTCGAGTTTATAGCTTTTGATAAAGTGGCGAAGAAGTTCGAGTAGCCGTAATTTCTTAGAAGATATTCCATCTTTGGAAAAAGCCGATTGCCTCTGTGATGATTGATAGGTGAGTTTTGCATGTATTTTGAGGTATAAATATGACTAAAATGGTGATTAGACATGCTTAAACTCATATGAAATGGTTTGTATTCACTCTTTGTGGGAAAGATATTACACTTTGCTCGTTTTGCAGGAATTTAACGATATTTGGAGTGATTTTGTGACAAATACGAGCATTGCGACTAGAATCATCATGAATCGGCGATTACACCCAATTGGAAGCCAACTATATGGACTATAGAGTCATAGTGATGAGTCGTGTGTCAAAAGAAGCATGGATGATCAAACAACAAGGAGATTTATCTCAAGGAACATCCAAACGCGTATGGAATTTCCAGCACTGGCAGGGTTTAGTAGTTTGGCCATAACGCTCTCTACAAAATTGATATTAAGGTGATTCAAGTGGCTACGGAAAGCTAAGAGAAAGAGCTACAATTCTTATGAAGACCCCGCGAGCAAAGTTGGACGTTTGGGTGGTGCACGGGTAACCCGTGCGTGGACACACGACCCGTGCGCCCTACAGAGACTGGATGTTTTCTACGGGATGGCGCACGGGTAGCCCGTGCGTGGGCGCACGACCCGTGCGTTCTTGCAGAAAACTCCAAAAATGACAGCAAATTGACCTAGACTTCAAAAAGGGTATAAATACCACTTCTTGGGGCGCACACGGAGAGGAAAGGTGCGGAAAAGACCCAAGAACACAAGAAATAGCTCAACTTCATCAAGGAAGAATCAAGAGAAGAATCGGGTTGAATCGAGCTTGAGGATTGAAGATAAATCGAGAGATTATCCATTTCCCTAAGTTTTCTCATTCTTTGTGCTTTAATCTTTCATTTTAGCTTGTCATGAATATGAACAATTTGTCTATGAGTTGTTTATTTGTAATGAGTAGCTAAACATCTTGTGATTTCCGGGTTTTGGTAGTAGATTAATTGAACTCTTGTTGAATGTTTTAATCTTAGTTGAAGTTATTATCTTGAAGCCTATTTGAGTATTTTGAGCTTATTCTTGTTTTATCACTTGATCAATGATTTAACTTGTTTGATATATTGATTCATAATTCGAGAGATGAGTTTCAATATTAGATCTTGAATACTCGACACAAATATTTGCATGAATCGAGAGGTTTGTAAATATTTGTGAGGATATTTGATCTTTTGTGCTTTTGGGAGTTGAATGCTTCATGTTGAGTAGAGATGCTAGCATAAGTATTTCGATCTACGTTTTATATGCATCTCGAGAGGGAGGATAAAATAGTTTTGTGATCGTCTTATAGGAATATTGATAATAACGTGGCTTGATTAAACCAGACAACAAGAGGATTATTAATCGAAACCTTAACTCATAAATCCATTTCATTATCTTGATACTTCTTTCATTTGTGTTATTTTAATCTTGTGTTTTAGTGATTTAAATTGTCTTAATCTCAATACAACAATCATCAAATTTCGATCGTCTAAATAAAAATAAGACTATCTTGGATCAATACTTAGCATATTAATTTATTAGTCTCTGTGGATACGACCTTACTACTCTATTCGATAACGTACACCGCATACACTTGCGGTGAAGCTAAAAATATAGGCGAACAATGATTCACCAGGATAGTCAATCTACTATAGGGAGAGCACAAAGTAATATGTATAACGGCAAGTCTAGACACATCCATCGTAGACATAATACCGTAAGACAATTGATCTCTAATGGTGTTATATCGTTGACTATGTAAAGTCAAAGGATAACATAACAGATCCGCTCACGAAAGGGCTTAACAGAGATCAATTGAGTAAATTGCTAGAGGAATGGGAATAAAATCCACAATTTAAAGAACGATTAAAGTGGTAACCCAACCTTGGTATTTGAAGATCCCAAGAACTTGGTTCAATGGGAAAACTAAACTTTATAAGTTCAGTTAAGCACTTGTAAATCAGTTAACCCGT
>JABTTQ020000135.1:0-50000 GCA_016081115.2 Rehmannia glutinosa
AAACATTCATTCAAGAATTGAACAAAGAAAGATACGACATGACAATGTAGAATCACAGAATGTATGCGTAGAATCAATCTTTTATTGATCATAACATTCTTGTTCTTTACACAACTGTTTACAGAGTGTATCGCTAAAAGAACTTAAGGTAACCATGTTGTTCTATATCTACGCAAGTATAGAAATTATACAATTTTATTCAATGTCTTAAGACTTACATAAATATGTATTTACATAGTAAAATACATGAAGGGGTGAACAACAACACTTCATCTCCTTCGCCGCCTCCTCCTTCTTTCCTCTTCTTGACTTTGTCATCTTTCGACCTTTTTCTCTTCTTCTCATCTTGACCTCCTTCTTTTTCTCATAAACATTTTCGGCATGACTTCATCTCTTCTTTTTCTTTCTTGTCTTTCCTCCCATGGTGAGTTTGTCTTCTATTTTCTTCTTCAATCCTTTTCACATACTCAAAGATTGTTTTTAGCCACTTGCGGGTTGGCTACTTCGTCGATTCGCCCAATAGATCCCTCCTTTCTTGCCCGGATCTATGTACTCAATGTTTTTGGGCATAGGTCTAGTCCGAAACCTCTTCTTCCACCATCGCTTCTTCCTCTTCCTCTCGGGCGTGTATTGATCGGGGCCTTCTTTTTCCCGGTTGAGTGACTAGCAGAGTGACCAGCAGATGAGCGCGCAATAGTCTCGCTCGCTCGTCGCCTTCTTCACATAGCTTGAGGCCTTTTTCCCAATACAAATCCCAAGCTTGGGCCATAGACATATTTACTTAAGTAACCCTGATGCGAGCGTCTTGAATTCATCAATAGATCTTGGCTCTGTTCTAACGTCCGAAATGGCATAGGTGTCTCTGTCGTTGGAATGCCTCCATGTTGTTTGAATATCCATAACTCGGGCATCCATCTTTCCTTTCACTTCCTTCATCCCCGCTTCAACTATCTTTCTCTTTTCACCTATGGGTACCGCAGGATGTTGGAGCGCGAGTCATTGGGGAGTTTCTTGATGATATCACCAGAATAAGACCTTGTTGGGGTTTTAGCAATCATCAAGGTTATATGTTTGAACCTTCCCCTCAATACATTTTCCTTTCTTCTCTCTTCTCTGTTCTCAATTTTGTCTTTTCTTCAAAGCGTCCTCCCTCATTTTCAGCCTTGATCAGATCCTTTCAACGCCTTTAGGTATTCCTTTTCCCCTTTTTGGCATCATCAAAGGAGAGAGGAACGCTCGAAACAAGCTAGCAATCATGAAGTCTAAGCGGTTGATAGCCGAGTTATGCTTTCAATCAAAGTGCGGAGTATGCCGCACGGAATTCGGAGTGGGTGGCGTTGGATTATGTTGTCACTAGCTTCATTTCAGCCATGAAGAGGTGAACTTCCTATCCATGTTCTCTCTACGCGCAGAGCTCTTTCTTATTATATTCACGCAGTTATTTGCATCTCGTGTCTTTGTGAGATTCATGCATTCGATCGATGTTCTCTTGCATTTTTGTCTTCAGATCAAGATTCTCTCCCACCAGGCTAGCAATTTATGAACAATGTCCGAAATATCGAGCTTGTTCTACACGCGCATTGTTTTTGTTGTTGCCACCATTCCCTGATCTCGACAATTATTCCTCGCAGACGGCAGAAGATTTTGCGTCTCGTTGTCCGGCCCATGTCCGGTGAGGCCTAGTGCCTCTCCATCTTTTCTATCTCTAAAAATATGGTCTTGAAAACTTCTCGAACCTCAGCTGTCACTTATGTCTCATCTGGCATGCCAAGCAAAGCCGTTAAAGTCAAAGTCTCATTGGGATGATGGTGTCGTTGGAATAACAGGATCGGAGTTTATGGAAACGTTCTTGATCTCGAGTTGATTCTTCGGGGAAGGTCGTACTTCCAGAGAGAAGGGAAATGATTCTTCAAACGAATCATCATGGGCAACGAATCATTTGAATGACAACTTGTGCTTGTGAAGTTCGGTAGAGTCGATCATCCGCAGCCTTGGGAGCCTACGCGTGATTGACTCTGTTTCATTTGTGGTCTGTTGTGAAGTTGACCCAACTTGATGAGCCTCACTGCCTTAACAGCCTTGGCTTCGGTCTGTTGGTTTTTCCACATGAGTTGACGGTCCTCGCCATATCCAAGCGTCATCGGACAATGATGAGATTTCCAAGGGTGGCTCATCATCAAAATTAAAGGTTTGGCGAGTAGCCTTAAGGTCGACTTACTCGTGCTTGGGAGAACATCCTCACCGAGTCTTTTGGATTGGCAATAGGGGATGACTCACCGTCTTCACCTTCGATCCGAGAAAGGTTACATCAGGATTTTCTTGGGAATCGTGAAGAGCACTTATCTCCTTTTCGGATGGATCAATGATAGTAGGAGGGATGTTCGTGCTTTCTCTTTTCCCGAGGAAGTCTCAACCTTCCGTTGGCCTTCACTACCTCCTGTAGTCTCAAGCGCAGGCGAGGCTCGATAGCCCCCTTCGACAATGTCGGTTGTCTTGGGGTCTTTCGAGGTGGCATCCACCGGAGTCTCAACTCCATGGATTGCACTTTCATTGCCAGTGTTAACTCCCGGGCGTTCCTTCCTTCCTCGTACTCTCGCACCGCCAGCGTCATATGGTTCGGAAGCGATTGGCATTTCACCGGCAGATCTTAATCGCCTCGAGCCTCGTCGCTGACAACTTGTTGTGTATCCGTTTGTTTTTCCTTCTCCACTTCGCCTCCAAGATTCGTTGTGGAGTCACCGCAAAGATCCTCCGACTTCTTTGTAGTGGGGAGGAGTTTCCCCTCACCGGGTACACCACCGGTGAGTGACTTGAATGGGGTCACTCGTCTCGGACACCCTACTGTTCCTTTGAGTAGTCACCGTTGGGGCAGGTGGTAAGACACCTTCATTAGGGGTAGGCTCGATCGGGGTCCCCACAATCCCAGTTCATCGCAGTTCCTTAACACCTTCTTCTCGAGTGAGCCGAGAAGTGGTGGCAAAGAACAATCGTGGCAATATGTTGCACCACTCCCATCGGATCGATCTCCGGTGTGATGTGGAAGACTCCCTGGTCCTTCCAATAACCGTTGCTCATGCGGGTTCCCCGGATTCCCGCATGGCTGGCCGTGATCCGCAATTCTTCTCAGAAGAAGAAGCAGATCCAGATCCTCATCACTCCCGAGAGAGGATGTCAAGATGAGGATGTGTATGATCGATGGTTCAAAGTAAAGGGACAAACGGCCTTTTCACGAGCCTCGCCTTCTTCTCTCCGCTTCTCCTTGTCTTTGAAGATCCGCAAGATATCGTGCGATTTTCTTCATCCGTGCTTGGACCACATTGGTCAATCCGAGAAAGTTCAACGGTTCGTCTTCTTCTTCTTCAATATATTCCGGTCTTTGGAATCGTTTCCTGGATCGACTAAGCTTCCACTTCCTCCATTCTCGCAGGACGATTTTGGATGTCCGGATATGGTGGGGATAGGATCATCACATCATCATCATCTTTGTCATCTTCTCCCCGTTGTCCCTCGCTCGGGATTGAAGGTAGCAAACTTTGGTGCTCCGCACTCGCAGGCGTCTGTTGCGGGAGGTGAAACAACCCCGTCAACAGGAGAGTTTGCTCTCTCACCGCCTTTAGTGTTCTCGGCATTTGTGTCTTCAATGTGCCTCACGATCAACTTCAAAGAGACTTGGTCGCTTTCATCAATGATTTCGACACTCTACTTCTCCAACAAAGTCTCCCAGATCTATTTGGTGAGTAGTTGACTCGGTAGGTTTCTCAAGCTCGAACGCTTGAAGATTCTTCTTCTTTTTAGTCCTTACCGGAGGGATTTCGGCTCGGATATGGTTTCTTCGAGTCCGGGCGGCGGGGACCGGTGCTGTTGTCTTTTTCTGAGGAGCTGGTCGTGTCGGCTTATCAGTCCTCCTTTTCTTGACAACGGGACAAGGTATTTGAGGTTCCTTCTCCGTTGAGGCTGCAGGAGCAGGAGACACGGCTGCGGGGGCAGGTTCTTTTGTTTTCTTCTTCTTTGCTGCAGGGGCAGCAATCTTCTTTGCAGCTGCAGAGGCAGCCTTCTTCTGGGAAGAGGAGGAGACAGTTGTTTCTTCGGGACCAGCTGATTCCCCCTCACTCGTGTCAGCTCTCTTGGCATAAGCTCTCATCTGTGCTCCGGAGAGATTAAACCGGAACATCTTCTTGTTTACATGGAATGCCTTTCCATGTCGAAGAGGGACTCTTTTTACTTCCATCATCCGGCCAATCACCAGGCCGTACCCCAGGAATCCTCCAAACGTACCATCCTCCTTGAAGGATTTATTCCCAATATTCTGGCAGAGTCTGTTGTATACAAACTCAGCCCAGTTCACCTTTTTTTCTTCTATGATCGCAGCCATCACGATCAGCTTAGTTTTGGACAACTGATTATAGCTTCCAAATTTGATATCAATGCACTTGGCAACAATATCGGCTAGCTTTGTGGTAGTCTTCCTTCAACAGCCTTCTTCCGGTTTGTGTAGACAACCTTCGCAAAGACAATCAGGCTTGGCTACTTCCTTCCAAGCGGCGAAAGGTTAACATCGTTTCATAAATCTCCGGCACTCCTTTCACCTAAGCAACAAACATTGTTTCGCGGATCTTGGCAGTGATGGTGAACTCTTTTCCGTGAACAGAGGACTTGATGCCCTCATCGTGAACTTCGCGTTCACATAGAACTCTGCGACCTCTTCCATGTAGGTCATGGAAACTCCATCATCAAAAATGGTTTTAATCCAGACTTTTCCAGCTTCTCTGCAATCTTCTTCACGAGGGTGTCATCAGACCCCTGTTTGATCATGCCGGCGAAATCCACAGTAGACCCAGTGTGGATTTGTTTTCCCAACTTGATGAAATCATGAGTAGATGCCATTTCTCGATGTTTTACGGAATGAAACTTTGAAAATGTTTTGAGAGACAATTTCTTTCTTTGCCTTCGAGAGAGAGAGATGAACAGTTTTGGTAAAGTGAGAGAAAATCGGACGAAACGGTATAAGTATGGGTTATGAAAGGATGTGCGGGTGGTTTTTGAAATTTGATCAAGATCAACGGCTCAAATTTTGCACGCCGATTAACACTTAATTTCTCGTATTTAATGCGGCAGCATTTATATCCAATCATAAGCTTTGTGTGCAGCTTTTGACTATACACGTCATAATTATGTTGACGTCATTCTTAAAAACATTCCCGCTTAGTAAAAATGACTGTGTTTTTGTCACTTTGCTCATAAATGACTCAGCTTATTCCTTAGTTGATTTAACTCTTCTCTCTTTGCACATAGGTACTCAGCTGTCAGTTAACTTGACGCAGCTGATTCTCCGATATGGCTGATTCACTTAGCTGATTTAAGAGTTCAGCTCTTTTTCATCTTTTCGTGTTTCATTTCTTTGAGTCAACTGAGTGTTAACTCAGCTCAATTAACCCCAATTCATGTTTGAGTTCTTCAAATCTTGATTCACATAATGGTTTTGTGAATATGTCAGCTAACTGCTTATCAGTTGAGATATATTCCAAGGTGATGTCCTTCTTTTCAACATGATCTCTTATGAAATGATAGCTGACATCAATGTGCTTTGTTCTTGAGTGCAACACGGGATTTTGAGTGATTGAAATTGCACTTGTGTTATCACACATAATTGGAATTTCCTTTTCTTCAACTTCATAATCTCTCTTTGTCTCATCCATAAGACTTGGGCAACAAATAAATGCCAGCATGACTATGTATTCTGCTTCATTTGTGGAGGTAGCTATTGAATTTTGCTTCTTGCTAAACCAGAAATTAGCCTATTTCCAAGCATTTGACATGTGCGAGGTACTCTTCCTATCAACTCTACATCCAAAGATAGTCGAGTCTGAATACCTAATTAGCTTGAATCCACCTTTCTTTGGATACCATAAGCCAACTTCTTGGTTTCCTTTCAAAGATCTCAAGATTCTCTTGGCTGCAGTCATGTGGCTTTCTTTTGGAGCATATTGAAATCTTGCACATACACCTACCGCAAAGGTGATGTCTGGCCTGCTTGCTATAAGATAGAGCAGTGATCCAATAAGTGCTCTGTATCTTGTTTGATCCACAGGCTTGCCATCTGCATCCATATCCATTTTGATTGATGTATTCATCGGTATTTTCACAGAAGACTTCTCTTCCATACCAAATTTCTTCATTAAATCTCTGGTGTATTTTGTCTGACTTATGAAGGTTCCATCCTTGTTTGTTTTACTTAGAGTCCAAGGAAGAATGTCAGCTCTCCCATCATGCTCATTTCAAATTTGTTTTGCATAAGATTTGAGAATTTATCACACAGCTCTTTGTTTGTGGATCCAAAGATGATGTCATCCACATATATTTGAACAAGCAGTATACTCTTCCCATCTTGAATTCTGAAGAGTGTTCTATCCACTTTGCCTTTTGTGAATCCGTTCTTAGTCAGGAATTGTGATAATGTATCATACCATGCTCTGGGTGCCTGTTTCAATCCATATAAAGTTTTCTTGAGTTTGTATACCTTATCTCCAAGAGTCTTCTGATCAAATACTGGAGGTTGCTCAACATACACTTCTTCTTCCAATAAACCGTTGAGAAATGCGCTCTTCACATCCATTTGATATACAGTTAAGTTCTTGTGAGCCGCATAGGCAAGAAACATCCTTATGGCTTCCAATCTTGCTACAGGGGCAAATGTTTCATCAAAATCTATCCCTTCTTCTTGGCAATACCCTTTGGCTACCAATCTTGCTTTGTTTCTTACCACAGAACCTTCCTCATTCATCTTGTTTCTGAACACCCATTTAGTGCCAATAACATTTTGATGGGTAGGTCTTTGAACCAATTCCCACACTTTGTTTCTTTTAAACTGATTCAGCTCTTCTTGTATGGCTTGAATCCAATGTGTGTCATCCAAAGCTTGTGACACATCTTTTGGCTCTATTTGTGAGATGAAACAAGTGAACATAGCTTCTTGTTGGGTTCTGGATCTAGTTTTTACACCTTCTCTTACATCTCCAATGATTAGTTCTGGTGGGTGGTCTCTCAGCCATCTTACATCAGGTTGGAGTAAGTTAGTTGGATTCAGCCGTCTTGCAGCTGTGTTATTTTGATCAGCTCTCTCATCATCACTTAGGCTGCAGATTTTCCAAATTGTCTTTGAGACTCAGCTATCTCATCTTTTTCTGGGTTTTTAATTCCAGCTTCAGCTTCAACATAGGGACTCTTCTGCATAGTTGGTTGATTCAGCTTATCAACTAACTCCTCAATGTCTTCTCCATTTACATTGGGTTCATCAAACACCACATGAATGGATTCTTCAGTAACCATTGTCCTTTTGTTCAGCACTCTATAGGCTTTACTTTCAGCTGAGTATCCCAAAAAGATACCTTCATCAGCTTTAGCATCAAAAGCCTTTAAATTGTCCTTGCCATTGTTATGGATGAAGCATTTGCATCCAAATATTCTAAAATATGCAACATGTGGCTTTCTCCCTGTCCAAATCTCATAGGGAGTCTTTGTCAGTTGTCTGTTTATCATGCATCTATTTTGAGTATAGCATCTTTGTGTATATTGCTTGACCCAAAATCTTTTAGCAAAGACCTGCTTGACCCCAAAATCTTTTAGGCAGCCCCCGGTCACTAACATGGTCCTTGTTGCTTCTTTGAGAGTTATGTTCCTTCTTTCTCGCAACTCCATTTTGTTGTGGAGTCCTTGCGGTGATAATTCATGACCAATACCATTTTCAACACAATACTGAGTTATTATACCATTGACAAACTCGGTTCCTCATGGCCGATCTTATTTTTATAATGGTTTGACTCTTCTCATTTTGGACTCTCTTCATCATTTTGTGGTAGTTTTCGCAGAGTTTCTTTTTTCTTACACATGAATATTGTCCATGTATATCTAGAGTAGTCATCTACTACCACCAAGGTGTATTTCTTTCCACTTATGCTATTTGGTTCAATGGACCAAATAGATCCATATGTAGCAGGTGCAATATTCTTGTTGAAGATGGACATGTCTTTTCTCTGAATGATGATTTGATTTGCTTTCCCATCTGGCATGCATCACATACATTTTCCTTCTTGTATACTGAGTCTGGAAGTCCTTCCACGAGATTGCTCCTTGCAAGCTTGTTAATTGTTTTGAAGTTCAGGTGACTCAGCTTCTTGTGCCACAGCCAACTTGATTCAGTTGTGCTTTTTGCTAGCAGACAAGTGCTTGGTGTTGTAGTTGACCAATCTACCACATACATGTTCTTTTGTTTGCATCCTTGCAACACTACTTCATTAGATTCAGTGTTCTTGATTTGGCACACTCCCATATTGAATCCAACATTATAGCCCTTGTCACAGAGTTGACTTATGCTTAGTAAGTTGAAATTGAGGCTTTCAACGTATGCAACATCTGTAATTTCTAATCCATTTTTCTTGATGGATCCAATGCCTTTTTATCCTGGAGCTTCATTTCCTCCAAATATGACTTTTGCACCTCTAACCTCCTTGAATTTTGACAGATTTTTCTTGTTTCTGTCGCCATATGTCCGAATAGCCACTATCCATGTACCAGGTTCCTTAGCACTCACCGCTCCTTGAACCGCAATCAAGGAAATTAGGTTTTAGGTACCCATATTTGTCTGGGTCTTGAGGGGTTAGTATTGTAAGATGATCCAACCAACCTATAGCCAAATGATTTGACTATAAGAGGTTGCCATCTATCAGTGCCATAATCATAATTAATTTTAGCAAATTGCTTGGGGATTTTAGGTTCATACAGCTGTCTCTTTTGTTTGTATGTCTGTGTATGTGTTTTAGCAATTGCTTTGTTTGTGTAGTTGTGATATCTTTGAGTATAGTGCATGAGTGCATATGTGTGTTGATGATAGCTCTTTTGCCTTTGGAATGGCCTTTGCTGAGTCTTAGACCTTTGCCATTTAGGCTTATATTCCATAGATCTTTGCTGATAGTTCACATTATTCCAATCAGCTTGGCATGGATAATTTCTACAATTCCCATCATATGTATTCCTTTTATAGAATTTCTGGGGCTTTTGGTAGCTCTGTTTCGTCTTTACAGAGTACTTCCTGATTGGAGTTTGCTGAGGAACTCGGCTGGATTTCTTCTCAGTTGTCCTCTCAGCACACTCAACTGGCTGTTTTCCTTTTCCTTTATAACCAATGCCAGTTTGCTTGTGATTGTGCTTTGGAATAAATGTGTGTGCACCATTTTGAGTTTTGGATTTTTGAGATGCTTCATTACTTGAAGATCCTTTTTCCAAAATCACTTTTGGAGCTTGACATAGCACAGAGGAATTAAATCCTAAGCCTGTCTTATCTCCACATTCTCGCTGACTTATAATGAGATCATCCAAGGATTTAGATGCCTTAGTGAATGAGGCAATCACATTTTGAGGTCATTCTCCTCTTTTCTATAGCAGCCTATCTCTGCTATTAACTTAGCATTTTCAAATTTTTACACTTTTATTCTCATCAGCTATTTGACTTAGAGTACTCAGCTCCTTAGTCAGTTGTGAGTTTTGGCTTTTGAGTAGGCTGTTTTCCTCATTTAGTAGTGTGTGTGAGGATTTAATGTGTTCAAAGTCTTTCATCATTTTGCCTAATGAATCATAAAGATGGGTGGGTGATGAAGTATGTGTGTCACAATCACTATCACTAGTATCCGAAAGTGTGATGAGTTAGAGTGTACCTCATCTTCTTGGTCGGAGTTGGTTTCGTTCTTTGGCCATTAGACGGATCAATGCTTCTTCTTCGAGTCACTTGAGTAGTCCGCTTCACTACTCTTCGAAGTCGGCCGCGTCTTTTGACTTGGTGTCGTTTGTCAGCAGCTTCTCTTCAACCAACATTGCCTTTCTCTTTTCTTGTCTTCTTTCTCTCAAGACTTTTTCTTTCCTCTTCATTCCTGTATTTATTGACTACAGGATATGGGCAATCAATGGCATAGTGACCGGGTTACTGCAGGTTCAAAGATAGATTTTAACCATTGACCTTTTTCCATTCTCGTTGCCTTTTGATACTACTTTTGCTCGCTCTCTTGGTTGGCCTATCTTCCCTTGACTTGGAGGAGCCGAGTGTCTTCTAGAGGATTCACCTTTGCCTCTCTTGTAATTATTGTTGAAGAACTTATTAAACCTTTTAACCATCAGGGCTATCTCCTCTTGGTCAATGACTTTTTACCATCCTTAACTATTCTCTTTACCATCCTTAACTATCACCAAAAGCTTTGAGATCCGAGAATAGCTCATGGTTTTGGCCATGACTTTCATATCCCACTCGGCTTGGGAGACTTCTTAGAATCTCCTCATTTGATCTTTTCTTCTCGAGATAGTTCAAATTCGTGAAGGCATGAGATCCGAGAATAAAGTTTCAAATTTTTGTTGGATGTCTTTGATTTGTCCATCAAGGTTAGCTTGTCTTAGCTTTTCATTTCTTTTGCCGTTTTGCATGATTTGACTTTGTTGAACATGGCTTTGTCCAAAGTTTTGTAAAGAATGTCCTTAGCCACATTGTCCAAGTTATATCTTTTCTGTCATCATTTGTCCATTCAAACTCTTGATTTTTCAACCATCATGCGGGAGCAAAGATCTTCTTCTCCTTCACCGCATGCATGCCTCTCCTTGTACTGTTCACTTTTAAGATTTGCAGTGGCCCATCTTCTATTAATATCCCATTTCATGTGTAATCTTTGATAGATGAGCTCGCATACGAATTTTTCAATCATCAAATTCCTCAATTGTGAACATAGGGATGCGTGTCGATTTGCTTCCATGATAATAACTTTTTTGAATAAAAGAGTTTTGAAAGATGAAGTGCTAAAGCAAGCTTTGAAAATTTTGGAGATCTAGTTCAAGAACTAGTGCGGAAAGCTCAATGAACCAACCGCTCCGATACCACTTGTAGGTCCCAAGGGGGTGTGAGTGTAAGTTTTAGAAGAGGGGTTGAATAAACCTTACCAACTTTTGATTTAGTCCTTTTAAAACGTTCGAGTTAATATTTCACAAATTTGAGTCCTTGGTGGACAACCAAGTTAATTAATCGCCAGAGTTAGTCACTCAACAGACTGATCGAATTTGTTGATGGAATAACTCCATTTGTTTTGACTAAAGACTTAACTCGATTGTGATATGTTTTTAGCGAAGACTTAACACCCTTGAATTTTGGTTAAATATGTTTTAATGTTTGGTTTTAGCACTTTGTTGATTATCAATTGGATAGCAAATTTATTAGCGAGATATTAAAGTAATGTGCGAGTAAATTAAAGTGTTGGAATGTAAATGACACAATAAGTTTTATAGAGGTTCGAAGATGGGGTAATTCTTCTACTCCTCTCTTCTCCAACTCCCCGGAGGAATCCACTAAGTATTGATCAATATACAAAGTGGTTAATGATCCCGATGCAAGTCTTGATCACACACGGTGACTTGATCCTTTGGGACTCGACCGAGATGCCTTGATCACACATGGTGGCTTCTCGACGACTCGCCTTCTTCACAGGCAATTTGTCTTGCTACTACTGACCCACTTGCTCGGGCTTCTTGGATTTGATCACGAAGCCCTCCAAAAAGTTGAGACTGGTTCGTCTTTGAACCTTTCTACAATCCTTCGTGGAGTGTAGACCCCTTGATTCTTCAAATGTTTCCTCTTCAACTGATTGAAGTCGTCTTTCCTTCACAGGTGAGTGTTGGATTGATTTCATTCGTAGTGTAGGCTTGAGGATTGAACTTGAATGATTTGAGAATATTTTTGGTTACAGATATTGCTTTCTTGTTCGTGTTTGTTTTCTGATTGTCAAGGTAACCCCTTTCTCTCAAATAGATTCCTCAACCTTTTATAGTGTTCTTTTGAAAAATTTGCCCGTTGAAGAGATAGGCTAATTTTCAAAAGACACTTGTGGTCGTTGGTTGTCTTGTTGCAGTCCTTGAAATTGACATTTCCTCGTATGAATGAGTATTCAGTTTTTCAGAGTTCTGACACAGGTGTAGTGCTTCCTATTGGTTTATTCCTTTTGCACGCTTCTGGGACTGAGCACTTCAAGAAAGGTAGTATGGAAGTATTACTTGTTTAAGTAATTCTCTTGACTTCTGTGCAACGGATCTCTTTGATTATCTCGACTTGACCGCATTTCCTTGACTTCCTGGTGACTTCTAGTCGCCTTCCAATCATGGATGACTCATCCGTCACTTCAACTTGAGACTTGGTTGTCTTGAGTTGACTTGACCGACACTTCACTCAGCTGCACCTTCAGTCGAGTTCTTGTCTTCTCTTCTTTGCTACACTCAGCTGCCTCGCAAGGAGTCTTCCTTCTAGTCTCCAGTTGACTTCTTGCATATCTTGGCATAGTTGACTTAACTCAGTTCGACCAGCCCTATCTATTACAATGCAATTTACAACAAAAATGGGGTGCCAACTTTCTATTCTAAGGTTTACATGGCATTCATCAAAATCTAAAAATTAACTTCCCAACATTAACTGATAAGTTAACTTCAACAAAATAAATACTTGAACGTTTCAGGCTTGCAAGATACTCCTTGCAATTCCTCTTCCAATGTCCCATCTTACCGCAGTTGTGGCATTTGTCATTAGCTTGTGAAGACCCCTTCTTGACATTAACGCCCCCACCTTTTGTCTTCTTGTTGGGATTAATGGAACCTTTTCCATTCCCCTTCCTTTTCTTAGACTTTGCAGCCTTTGATCCAGAAGTGGATCTAATAACCAAGACCGCTTATCCTTCTTAATGGTGGATTCAGTTGTCCTTAACATGCTCACCAACTCATGGAGACTAGTATCCATGTTGTGCATGTTAAAGTTGACAACAAATGTGTCAAATGAGGGAGGCAGAGACTACAACAAGAGGTCCACATAGAGCTCATTATCCATAACGACTCTAAGGGACACAAGCCTTTCAATGAGTGTTATCTCCTTCAGCCCATGAACATGAACTGAAGAGCCCTCGGTTCTTGTCGTGTTCTCTCACCATACAACTCTTGTAGGTGGAGTAGGATATCAATAGCATTATCCAGACCCTCGTTCTGCCTTTGCACCTCATTTGACATCAAAGCTAGCATGTAGCAACGAGCCTGGAAATTGTCATGTACATGACGTAAATACTCCAAATAGGCCTCTGAAGTCACATCCTCAGGAGGAGTAGTGGGGGCGGTTTTTCAAGAACATAAGCCCTTTTTAAGATTGGAGGACTATCTTGAGGTTTCTCATCCAATCGACAAAATTAGTACCACTTTGTTTTGCTCAAGAATAGTTGCAATTGTGTTTTGCAAAAATCAAGAATAGTTGCTTTAATTAAATTCTCCCACTATTTTTTATTCCCAAATGAAAATCGTAGATTAATCTACAAAAATAAATGAAGCCCATGAAATATATCTTATGGTAATCAAAATGAGTAAACTATGAGAATAACATATTAATTTAATATAAGGTCTTTAATATTAAATTCTCCCACTATTTTATTCAAATTCCATTAATCCCAAATGGAAAATCGAGAAATCCAATTTCTTTTAAGTTTCAAAAACTTAGGGTTTTTAATTTTATAAGACCTCATCATAATTCTATTTACTAGGTGAGTTTTTATTTAATGCAACATATCAATATATGAATTGTGCAAGCAAAAAACATTAAATAAATTCTAACATGCATCCTATGCAAAAAGTGGTGGGATGATCATGGTCAGCATATGCGACCCATTTGAGCCAAAAATGGGTATGTGGTCAATCTAAGTGACAAAATAAATTAAACTATTTACATTACATTTTATTATACATGCATGGGCCTTAAATCTGCAATTCTATTACATTTGTAAAATCTACCCACGCAACCGTGGGCCTTTAGCATCGAACATCCTCCAAATTACAATAAATGGAAAACCTCACCACCTAATCTACTCTCAATTCGAAAAATTAAAGAACTTACAAATAATAGAATAAGAGGCTCGCAGGCCCCAAAAACCCAAAGCAATTAAAACACATCCAATCACATTGGTCATAGGCTCATGATCATCCCTAAATAAATCATGTTAAAACATCTATCACATTAATTTAAAGCATTTAAATTTACCAAGTTCTATGTGCCGATATAATTTTGGGATAAATAGTTCCTGAATATTCATAAAGCTATTTTTATTAATTTTAAAATTAATCCTTTAATTTTAAAAACTGAATATTCAAGGAAAAAAAAAAAAAACACAAAACAAAAAAATATATATATATAGGGATTGGTTCAAATGAGACCAATCCCTTTAGGTTAGTCCATAAGAACACTTATGGACTCTTGATTTAAAATTTTGGATGGTGTAGATCATTTTAGTTAATTTAGGCATATAAGGGTATAATTGTACTTTTATATTTAATTAGTTATGTTAATTGGACGGTTATTAGCTATATTTAAGGAACCATAATACTACCTTTTCAGTTACCCGATTTTTAGGGAGGAAAAACCATCAACTTCAAGCGTTTTTTTAAAAATTGATAATTTTTTCCGCCATATTTGTGAATAGTCATTTTATTGTATACTTAGTTCAGTGGACTTGTATACTTAGTCATGGTTATTGTATATTTAGTTCAGTGGATTTGTATACTTGGTTCAGTGGATTCGTATTCTTAGTTATATAAGTAGTTTAGTAAGTAGTTTAGTGAATTTGTATACTTAGTTCTGTGGATTTGTATACTTAGTTCAATGGAATTATATACTTAGTTATATAAGTAATTCAGTGTAATTGTCACTTTCTTTCATCTCAGTCGTGAGAAGAAGAAGTTTGCAGATGCTCTCCCCACTTTAGCCTCAATGACTAAGATAGACTGTGGGGTTGACTTGCAACCGCTGCAAATTGAAGCAAGAGATAGCCCAGCTAATTGCTTAAATATAGAAGAGGAGCCTGATGGGAGACCGTGGTACCATGACATGTTGCAGTATGTCAAGACTCCAAATGATAGAACAACCAAGCGCCTAATGGCATAGTAGAAGATTTTTTAAACAAGGAAGGTGGATAGGCTAGATTTGAAGAAGGAAAAGGTGTAGCATCCAAAGTGTGCGGGGAAAGAAAGAGCTTAGATTGTATAGGGAAAGGTCCAATGGAGGAGTCCCAGAAGAAGGTTAATTAGACGGAGGATACGGGCCGCAATCGAGGCAGATCTCTTTACCCATATTCTAAAGCTGGAGGAACGGCTTATCGAGGGCGCGAACCCCGCATCGAAGAGGTGAGGTTGTGGCTTAGCCCGGAAGTAAGTCAAGAAAAGATCGTTAAGTAAAAGCGGTTGCTATTTAATCGCCTTCTACAACAGGGAATAAAAACCTTTTCTTTTGATTTGGATGTCGGAGCTTTTCTCGGGATCAAGAGGTAAAAAAGGTCAATAAGTGAAAGATCGACTCTCTTTTACCCTTTGAGTATACTACTATTGAAAGACGGCATTTTCGGTCAACTCGGGACACCCAATTCCTCTACAACATCGAATTCGAGGTATCGGTTTATTTACATATTAGCATAGCATCCAAATCCCGATAGAAAAGAATGTTCCTTGATCGATGTAGTGGATTGAAGACAACCCTAGATCGAGTATCCGAATACGGAATTAGACTTTTCTTAGATGATAGTTTGAAGCCCATACGTCAAGTAGTGGTCCAGCTCCTAATGGTCTAGCGGAACACTTTCTCTTTCACTTTGGCCCAACAAGATCGCGAATCGCCTATTCCGGCCTATCTACCATCCCCTTATCTTCCCCATCCCTTTCTCGCTTTCACATCACATTGAGCTTCAACGAACTCGGGAATCGATCCCTTACTAGTCTTTAATACGTGTGTTTTGAGGCATTTGTCTTTTTGACTCCAACGGCAAAGTGAAAGGCCGCCGGAAGCATCCTTTTCCATGGAAAGTACAATGAAGCGGCATGTGAAAGTGGATTAAAGTCAGATAGAATTTCTTTCGGAATACGTGACCTAATGAGACCTTCCTTGCTTCTTACCTTTATCTACTCCAGTCTCTCTAAGTGCGTATTCCATTCTAGCCTAAGCCAAAGCTAGAAAGAGCACAAAGCTTTCATGTTGAATGAGCCTTTCCTTTCTATTTTCATTCCCTTCGCTTCATCTTTCCGTTACCCTCGACCTTCACATGAATGGATTGATTGGGGAAGGAAGGACGCATTTCGAGAGTCTCGATTCTCGCTTTCACTCTTCTCAAGGAAGGAGACCACCAAACAAAGAGGAGGTCTTTGCTTGCTTTTCCTGTTAGAGATGCTAGTCTTTTTGTAATAATCGCTCTGCAGATCTTTTCATGATAGAGGAAGGAAGTCGATTGTAAATCCGGACCAAAGATCGAATGAAACAACTTGGCCGACAAAGACAGAATCGAGAGAGAGTTAAACATTGGTGATTGGGTTTATTTCAAAGGCTAAGGCCAACTAAGTTGCATTCAATAAGGTTTATGTATACTTAGTATTATTTTAATGTATTAATCAAAAAAAAAGTATTATTTTAATGTATAGTTAGTTCAATGTAATTGTATACTTAGTTAAATATTTTTGTATACTTAGTATGTGAGACCCCAATTTTTTTTTTTTGATTAATCAAATTGTAATAGTTCGGATATTGTATCGTGCGATTAAACGTCACAATTTGATATTGATAAAATATAATTTAATTTCTTTTATTCTTAGTATTTTATTAATGTATTTTATCTCCCTAACTTACTAATTGCTAATTCTAACTATCCCTAATGATATATTATTAAGCATAACTTATATCATTTGACTTATCAAATCAAACAATAAGAATATGGTACTTGACTTATGTAGGGGTTTGGACAATAGGACATTGATATGAAATATCCACTAGGTGAATGTGGGTTGGAATATCACTTAAAAAAAAAAGAAAAAAAAAATTTAGAGGAAGACTTACAAAGTGGACGTCCACTTGAAGAAGAAAAAGGAGTAAATTTTTTGTCCTCTTCCCCTTGTCATTTTCCTAGCATGATAGCATTTTCCAAACCCAAGACAAGCTACCCCAACCCCAAAAAGACCCTTCCACTTTTCCATAGCATGCTTTCCATAGCCAACTCCCAAGAAATCAAAATCTTGACTACCTACACTAGGAGTGAACGGCCACTAAGGATAGAAGAGGGGATAATTTTTGTTTTACACCATTTCATCCAACTCTTACACAATCTAACCAAAAACATACCACTCTCTCCCTCTCAAAAACAAAAGGACCGAATCCTAACAAAGAAGAAGCAAGGAGGCCGGAAATTCTAAGGAAAGGAGCTTCAAGTGAAGTTGGAAGACTAGTTACTAAGACAAGGTAAGACTCCCTTAATATGTCACCTTAAATTTTTTTTTTTGTTTTCTCCTTCTTTCTCATTTTCTCCATTTTTCTCCATCTTTGACCTTCCAAAATCGCCACTTAGGGGCTGTTCTTAGAGCCTTGAGAGGACCTTGAGGAAGCTTGGGAAGGCTAGAAGCTAGCTTGACCATCTTTACCCAAAAGCTCTAGAAGAGGTGGGTGAACCTTTTAAACTCATGATATTTTTTTTATGCATAAAATAGCATGAATAATATGAATTTATATTACTTATATTTCTGGAAAAAAAAAATTTAGTTTTATTTCTGGAAATTTTCGCACAAAAAAAAAATATGTGTATGTACATTTATGTTAAAAGTGATTTTACATAGAAATATTGCTTTTGTATGCTTATATTTTTTTTTTCTTGTGGCATAAATGTATGTTTTTTTTTATAATATACATATTTCTGGAAATTTCAGTCATTTATATTTCTGTAAATTTCGAAATATTTACATGTGTACGGGAAATTAAGCCGAAAGTGATTATAGAAAAATAGCTTTTGTGTGTTCTTAGGCCCTTTTATTATATATGAGCTCAAATAACTTAGATTATGAGAAAAATACTTTTAACATATCATAACAATAATCTGGACTTGAGGACTTTTGAACAAAATCGTGTTTGGGCCATTTTTGCAATTATAGCAAAATATAGGGCCAAAATGATAAAAATCAAAAAACTGCGAAACCCCACTGAAAAATCCAAATATTTGTACTAAAATTACTGTTATATAAATAAAAATAATAATTGGGACCCTCCGGGTCAAACAAATACGAATATACGAATTTTAGACACTTAATTGAAATTTTCCAACCTTTAAGGGGCTAAACTGTAAATTTCGAAAAATCTGGAAAGTTACTGTTCCGAGAAATTTATGAAATTACCTTAATTAGTATTCTGGACTTTTGGTCCAAATTTCATGAAAAACGGGCTTGAAACGAGCCCTTAGCAATAAAAATCGCCTTTGGTGTTAAAAATGGGATTTTCAGAAAATCGGTACTAAACCTGGAAATTTTTGAAAACTGTTTTTAACCTACCTACTTACTACCTCAAAAAGATTATTAGACTTGGAATCTCATTAAAACCTTTTCCGGTTTAAGAGATATCAATTTTTAAAAGTATCGGGTCAAAATAATAAATTTGGGAAAAACTGGGGCTGACCTGCAATTTTCTAAAATTTGACCCCGAGACCGAGAAAATATGATTTCTTAGAATAATTAGAAAAATTAGGGACTGACCTTGCCCTTTTCTGAGTACGGGATCACAACTTATGGAATTTTTAAAACCCGACATAAATTCTCTCTTTAATTAAAATATTTTATTTTAAAATAGAAATTTACCAAGGTCATAAGAATTATTTTATCTTCTGAAATTCAGTTTATTTAAATAACATTAAATATTTTATTTAATTATTATTTTTTATTTATTTATAAATTACTATCCAAATAATATTGGGGATTTTCATAACGACTAATTGTCATGATAATAAGGCGACTACCTCGTCGCATAATCTGAACCTTATTAAGAACTTTGACATAATACACTGAATCAAGAATAGAACCGACTAGATTACCCACTGATATCTATGTCGTGTCAATGTCTGACTGATTGAATATCGGATGCGGCGAGTCAACGAACACGCCGGTCCTACTGACTAACTGACCGGGTTGGCGTCACACTTTCCGTGCGCAACCATCTGATACGAATTGACGGATTTGTGGAATGGATAAGTCGCGTATGAGATGGGTAGCTTGGCTACAGTCTCATACCGGCCTCCATCGTCCAATTCCCAACCTCGAGCCGGACAGGAGAGTCTGGCGGGTGATTGGGTTGTAGGATTTTGGGTATAATCATGATTATGACGTTCCGAGCTTAGTGGCTCCAGCTGTGGAGACGTCGTGCCAATCGGGATAGCGGCTTGACCACTCTATCGCGAGGAGGGATAAGGTGTCTTGTTTGGGGAGATGATGTTTGATCGACACTTTCTCGCCGTATAAGGTGGTCAGGTTGGCGTCACACTTTCGTGCGCAACCAATCGATATGAATTGACGGATCGACTAGGTTGGCGTCACACTTTAAATGCGCAACCAACCGATCCGAATTGACGGATCGATCGCTAAAAATATTAATAAAACTATTAAGTATATGAAAATGTCATCAAGACGTTTCTTGCATCAAAACTCATGAAACGATTTTATCGCATAAAATATAAACCCCACTTGCACACACACCTACCACACCCACATCGAGGATTTTTGTCTCACTCCCGCCTATTTTTCCCAACCGAGGAGGATGAGACCTGCTTAGGGAAGAGGAAGGCGGCGAAGACTTTGATGCTACCGACTAATCCTATATTAAGGACCTTGAGTCAACTGAATTTTATTTATGTTATTTTGATGAACGAACAATTGTGAAATTTGTAATAGCGGGCGTAGGACCCGTAGAACCATTTGAACAATGATGTACTTTTTTATTTCCATTGCGACATTTGGACTTAGATTATTTGACTTTATGTATGATTTGGGATTTTTTGTTATGATTGAATTACTTTTGCGAATGAATAATTGGTTTACTTGGGCGATTTAAGTGAACCGCCTAAGTTCATTTGACTGTGTCACGGCTCCGAGTTGGGGCGTGACATATTGTGGTATCAGAGCTCGGCTAGTAAGAAGGAACTTACACCGAGCTAACCAGGATAGGACCCTTTGCCTGTATAGGGTGTTACCACTAAGATAAGAATCTGGACGATTGGGAATTATAGAACCCCTTAATTATTTATGGGATACGAGCGATTCCTTGACATAGATATATCTTATAGCACTTGATTTTTCTTCCTTAGTAATCGTATGCCTATTTTGATATCATACTTGTGCTTGTTCGTATGGAGCACGAGACCGTTCCATTGACGGAGTATGAGGAGCTGCGCGCCGATAGGGATTACCATGCCGACGCGGCTGGATATTGGGAGGGAAAGTACTCTCGCACTGCTACTAAACTCCACCTATCGCGGGAGCATGCTCGATCACTTGAAAGGGTGGTATGCGAGCAACATGAACCTACAGTGGACCTCCGCTGTGAGATTAAGGTGCAACAGATAAAAATGAAAGAACGCGATAACGACATAAAAAAGTTAAAGGAAGAGATAAACATGCTGCGTGAGGCGAATCACCGGCGAACGAGGAACACCGGCGTTTGACTCACCTTAATGCCCAGCCTACGCGAGAGGGTGAGCAAAGTGAGGGCCTCGTGGCTCAACATGTACTGACTATCGAGCACCTTAATGCAGTGGCGCACGAGAACGAGGAAGCATTGGATGGTGCGCTTGAAATGATGGCCCAGATGCATGGCCGGATTGAGGCTCTACAAAGGCGGTAGAGACTCAAGAAGGACAGATCTTCTTTGAACCAGGCCAATTTCATACACGGCACTCCAACTTCGAGTAAATAGGGTTGGAGGCCATCAACATTGGTCGGTGGTGGCCCCGGGACGAAGTGGAGCCCTGGCGAACCGGAAGAGGATCCAGGAGGAGGATCGAAGGAAGAACCGAAGAGGATCGAGAGGAGGATCAGGAAGAGGATCGCAAATGGACCCGATGGACTTCCCTGCGCAGATCCTAATGAAAGCGAGGAGGATCCGAATCGGATGATCGACATTGAGGGAGATAAGCGATGACGATGCACGCAAAGACCGTCGCTGATTAGATTAGCTCATTTTATTTTTGCCATTTTTCTGTATTTCGATTATGTAATAGACCAAGTTGTAATGGATAGCGTAATCATGGTTCAGTGACTATTGTTTGTAATTCGGCTTAAGCTTTTTCTTTAGTAATGGAACTTGTATTTTCCTTAGCGTTATGTGTTGTTATCCTTATATCTCTCGTACTTGTTTATTTCAATTGACATGTCGTGAATATTGCATATTATGTCTATGATTTCAAATACATAAAGGGGATGAACTCTAATCTCTCTATATACAGATGGCCGGAAGAAGAGAAGGCTTAAGGCCACGTGGTCTTGACAGGGAGGATCCCAATCCTTCCCCAGAGAGAACACCCTCACGAACTACCACCCCGCCACCTCCTCCCCGATTGCGGGGAGACAATTTAACCGCTCGATCCTTGCGAGATATTATTGTTTATGCAAAGAACAGTTGGGCAAAACCGAATGCGCCCGAGCCTGCTCGAGATGCTCATGATCCCATCTTGGAGCGATTCTGCGCTTCGACCCACCGATCTTTAGGGGAACCGGATGATGCAAAGGCCGAGGATTGGCTTGGCGAATGGAGAACATATTTTTTGCCCTTCAAGATACTCGGAGGAGCGGAGATAACATTGGCTGTTTTCTCGATTGGAATCGCGGCCCGAGACTGGTGGAGGGTCATGGAGAGAAAATGGGTTGTGATGAACCGAAGGACATGGGAAAATTTCTTATTGGAGTTCAATGACCAATATATCCCAGGTGGTCCGAGAGGCCCGAAGGGACGAGTTTCACCGGTTAAGGCAGGGTAGTATGACGGTTGCACAGTATGAGTCTGAATTTCACCGTCTGTCCAAATACGCTCTTGGGTCCATAAGCACCGAGGCCGACAAGTTATACAAGTTTACCGAGGTCTCGAGGTTGGAACTATAGAAACAGTTGATTTGTTGAGATGGATACCTATTCGGCCGCCGATCGGGGTAGCTTCGAAAGTGGAGATGGGGTGGCCGGATTGGGCGCTCACTCAGGGCAGAGCATCGGCTCAAAGAGGCCGTGGTGGGAGGACATCACGGGCCACTGTGAAGTTCGAAAGGCGGAACCGGAGGGGCTAACAAGGGAAAACAACCCGCGCAGGGCCAGACATGCTCTCACTGCAACAAACCGGGACACTTGCCAGACCACTGCTGGCGTAAACAAGGAAAATGCCTCCGATGCGGTAGTGCTCAGCATCAGGTCCGAGAGTGCCCGTTGTATACTACCCCGGCTAACAAACCAGCACCACCTCAAAATCCAGGGAAATAACAACCGAGCTAGGGCGCCTGCCTGTGTCTTTGCTCTGGCCAAGAGGCAAGAGGGCCGAATGCTGCGGCGTGGTGGAAGGTACGCTCTTGATATCTGATCACCGCGCTAAGGTCTTATTTGACCCTGGCTCATCGCACTCCTTTGTTGCACCGCATTTTGCATCTAAACTGCATTCATGCATGGAACGCATGCCTATTTGTTTAGAGGTATCGGCTCCTTTGGGCGCGAGCCAGATAACTGATGCTATATATAATGCATGCGAGATTAAGATTGATGATACATGTTTTCTGTTAATTTAGTGCTCGCCTATATCGAATCTGACGTTATTTTGGGAATGGGTAGTTAGCGAACACTTTGCACAAATAGTGTCATAATAAAAACCGTTAAAGCTATGTAAGCACTGGGAAACCCATAGTTGAGCTATCGGGTAGTGCAATTCCATTAGCCGATCATTTCGCCATTAAAGGCTAGGAAAGCGATCTCAAATGGGGCACAAGGGTACTTAGCGTTTGTAATTAACAAACCTAAGGATGAGACCCAGATTCACCAGGTACCAATAGTATTGAAATACCCAGACGTATTTCCGCAAGAACTCACTGCGTTGCCCCCGGATAGGGAGATTGAGTTCACCATCGAGACCTTACCGGAGCACCGCCGTGGCGAGGACACCGTATAGAATGGCTCGATGGAGAGAGCTTCGGAGTGAAGGCTCGGCTACAAAAACTAATGGACGTGGGATTTATCCGACCAAGCACATCCCCATGGGGAGCCCCAGTGCTATTCGTCAAAAAGAAAGATGGGTCATTGAGACTATGTATAGACTATCGTGGTCTTAACAGCGTGACCATCAAAAACAAGTATCCCCTTCCAAGGATCGATGAGTTATTCGATCAACTTCAGGGAGCCACAGTGTACTCGAAATTCGATCTACAACAAGGGTATTATCAATTGAAGATTAAGAGTGAAGACATACCCAAGATGACTTTTCGGACTAGGTATGGCCACTACGAGTTTGTAGTGATGCCATTTGGGTGACAAATGCCCCAGCAGCCATTTATGGATTTAATGCACAGAGTTTTTCGACCTTACCTTGACCAGTTCGTAGTAATCTTCATTGACGATATACTCGTGTATTCCAAGACGAGAGAAGATCACGAGCGTCATTTGAAAATTGTACTTGAGACACTACGACAACACCAAATGTACGCCAAGTTCAGCAAGTGCGAATTTTGGCTGGGGAATGTTACATTCTTAGGACATATAGTATCTGGAGATGGGATCGCGGTAGATCCATCAAAGGTTCAGACCGTGGTTGAATGGAAACAACCAGAAACAGTGACAGAAATTCGAAGCTTTTTGGGATTGGCTGGATACTATCGGAGATTTATAAAGGATTTTTCTAAGATTGCTGGACCACTTTCGCGATTGACTCAGAAGCAAGTCAAATTTGAGTGGAGCGATAAGTGCGAGTCCAGTTTTCAGGAGTTAAAGAAGCGACTTACCACTGCTCCTGTTCTGGCTCTTCCAAGTGGAAGTGAAGGATTTGTTGTCTATAGTGATGCCTCGAAGGAAGGTCTAGGAGCCGTACTCATGCAGGAAGGACGTGTAATCGCATACGCCTCGCGAAAACTCAAACCATATGAGGCAAACTACCCAACGCATGATCTAGAGCTAGCAGCAATAGTGTTCGCATTGAAGAAGTGGCGACACTATCTGTACGGAGCAACATTTACCGTATTCACAGATCACAAGAGTCTGAAGTATTTGTTCTCACAAAAGGATCTTAACTTGAGACGGAGAAGGTGGATGGAACTTATTGAAGATTATCACTTCGATATCCAGTACCACCCTGGGAAAGCGAATGTAGTAGCAGACGCCTTGAGTAGAAAGGCTAGCATAGCAAGATTGATGATTAGGGAATGGAGATCCCTGGAAGAATTGAGTGCATGGAACCCGACGAGAATGGACACTAAAATTTTCTGCGCTAATATCTCGGTAAGACCTGAGCTGCTAGACGAGATTAAGGTAGCACAGGGAGGAGATCCAAAATTTCAAGAACTTAAGAAAAAAGTTCAGAAAGGAGAATGTCCGAAATTCACTATCGCAGAAGACGAGATTTTGAGGTTTAAGAACTGGGTATGTGTCTTAGGAATAATGAGGTGTTAAGAAATAGGATTTTGGGAGAAGCGACGCTCAAGGTACACCATACACCCGGTGGTAATAAGATGTATAAGGATTTGAAACGACATTTCGGTGGGTCAATATGAAAAATCAGGTAGCGGAGTATGTGGCTAGATGCGACACGCTTAACGAGTCAAGGCCGAACATCAACGGCCGTCGGGGTTACTCTGGTAGTTACAAATTCCCGAATGGAAATGGGAACTTATTACGATGGACTTCGTGAACAGATTTGCCGAGGACTAGAGGAGGTTATGATACCATATGGGTTGTGGTGGGACGGACTCACCAAATCAGCTCATTTCTGCCAATGAAGAAAACGGATAGCCCCTACGAAGGTGGCACAAATCTATATCCGAGAGATTGTAAGGTTGCATGGAGTACCGGCCCGACATCGTTTCGATCGAGATCCGAGGTTTGTCTCGAGATTTTGGAAGTGTTTGCACGGGGAACTAGGGACGACGCTAAGCTTTAGTACGTCAGCTCACCCGCAAAACCGATGGACAATCGAACGCACGATTCAAAACACTCGAGGATATGTTAAGAGCTTTGCGCTAGATTTTCGGGAAGCTGGGACATTCATTTGCCATTAGCGTAATTCGCTTATAATAACGACTATCGGCGACGATAGGAATGGCGCCTTACGAGGCACTATACGGGAGAAAGTCGGATCCCTTCGCTTCGGGAAATTGATGACCAGAGACCCCGAAAAGAGAAAAACAACCCCATCAACCATTCCCGGAGTAGATTTGATACGAGAAAGCGTAGACAAGGTCAGATTAATAAAGGAGAGGATCCAGGCGGCTCAGTGAGAAGAACTATGCGGATAAAAGGAGAAGGGATTTGGAGTTTGAGGTAGGAGATGAAGTGTTTCTTAGACTTTCACCACGAAAGGGACTTATTCACTCAAAGAAAGGAGGAAAGCTAAGTCGAGGTACATTGGTCCGTACAAGATAATCAAAAAAATTGGGAATTTGGCCTATCGGTTGGAACTACCACCCCTATTGCGGAATGCATGCGTGTTTCATGTCTCCAGATTGAGGAAATATCAACCCGACCTAGAACATGTTATCACGAGAAATCCCCTGCAATAATGGAAAACATGACATACATCGAGAAGCCCGTCATTTAATCATTGATAGACAAGTACGACGATTAAGGAAAAAGAGATTCAGTGGTTAAAGTTGTATGGCAAACCCACGAAGGGATGAGGATGCCACATGGGAAATGGAGGAAGATATGAGAAGACAACATCTGAAATTATTCTGAGAGGAATTTGGGGACCAAATTCTCTTAAGGAGGGGAGGATGTGAGACCCCAATTTTTTTTTTTGATTAATCAAATTGTAATAGTTCGGATATTGTATCGTGCGATTAAACGTCACAATTTGATATTGATAAAATATAATTTAATTTCTTTTATTCTTAGTATTTTATTAATGTATTTTATCTCCCTAACTTACTAATTGCTAATTCTAACTATCCCTAATGATATATTATTAAGCATAACTTATATCATTTGACTTATCAAATCAAACAATAAGAATATGGTACTTGACTTATGTAGGGGTTTGGACAATAGGACATTGATATGAAATATCCACTAGGTGAATGTGGGTTGGAATATCACTTAAAAAAAAAGAAAAAAAAATTTAGAGGAAGACTTACAAAGTGGACATCCACTTGAAGAAGAAAAAGGAGTAAATTTTTTGTCCTCTTCCCCTTGTCATTTTCCTAGCATGATAGCATTTTCCAAACCCAAGACAAGCTACCCCAACCCCAAAAAGACCCTTCCACTTTTCCATAGCATGCTTTCCATAGCCAACTCCCAAGAAATCAAAATCTTGACTACCTACACTAGGAGTGAACGGCCACTAAGGATAGAAGAGGGGATAATTTTTGTTTTACACCATTTCATCCAACTCTTACACAATCTAACCAAAAAACATACCACTCTCTCCCTCTCAAAAACAAAAGGACCGAATCTAACAAAGAAGAAGCAAGGAGGCCGGAAATTCTAAGGAAAGGAGCTTCAAGTGAAGTTGGAAGACTAGTTACTAAGACAAGGTAAGACTCCCTTAATATGTCACCTTAAATTTTTTTTTTTTGTTTTCTCCTTCTTTCTCATTTTCTCCATTTTTCTCCATCTTTGACCTTCCAAAATCGCCACTTAGGGGCTGTTCTTAGAGCCTTGAGAGGACCTTGAGGAAGCTTGGGAAGGCTAGAAGCTACCTAGACCATCTTTACCCAAAAGCTCTAGAAGAGGTGGGTGAACCTTTTAAACTCATGATATTTTTTTTTATGCATAAAATAGCATGAATAATATGAATTTATATTACTTATATTTCTGGGAAAAAAAATAGTTTTATTTCTGGAAATTTTCGCACAAAAAAAAATATGTGTATGTACATTTATGTTAAAAGTGATTTTACATAGAAATATTGCTTTTGTATGCTTATATTTTTTTTTTCTTGTGGCATAAATGTATGTTTTTTTTATAATATACATATTTCTGGAAATTTCAGTCATTTATATTTCTGTAAATTTCGAAATATTTACATGTGTACGGGAAATTAAGCCAAAAGTGATTATAGAAAAATAGCTTTTGTGTGTTCTTAGGCCCTTTTATTATATATGAGCTCAAATAACTTAGATTATGAGAAAAATACTTTTAACATATCATAACAATAATCTGGACTTGAGGACTTTTGAACAAAATCGTGTTTGGGCCATTTTTGCAATTATAGCAAAATATAGGGCCAAAATGATAAAAATCAAAAAACTGCGAAACCACACTGAAAAATCCAAATATTTGTACTAAAATTACTGTTATATAAATAAAAATAATAATTGGGACCCTTCGGGTCAAACAAATACGAATATACGAATTTTAGACACTTAATTGAAATTTTCCAACCTTTAAGGGGCTAAACTGTAAATTTCGAAAAATCTGGAAAGTTACTGTTCCGAGAAATTTATGAAATTACCTTAATTAGTATTCTGGACTTTTGGTCCAAATTTCATGAAAAACGGGCTTGAAACGAGCCCTTAGCAATAAAAATCGCCTTTGGGGTTAAAAATGGGATTTTCAGAAAATCGGTACTAAACCTGGAAATTTTTGAAAACTGTTTTTAACCTACCTACTTACTACCTCAAAAAGATTATTAGACTTGGAATCTCGTTAAAACCTTTTCCGGTTTAAGAGATATCAATTTTTAAAAGTATCGGGTCAAAATAATAAATTTGGGAAAAACTGGGGCAGACCTGCAATTTTCGAAAATTTGACCCCGAGACCCAGAAAATATGATTTCTTAGAATAATTAGAAAAATTAGGGACTGACCTTGCCCTTTTCTGAGTACGGTATCACAACTTATGGAATTTTTAAAACCCGACATAAATTTTCTCTTTAATTAAAATATTTTATTTTAAAATAGAAATTTACCAAGGTCATAAGAATTATTTTATCTTCTGAAATTCAGTTTATTTAAATAACATTAAATATTTTATTTAATTATTATTTTTATTTATAAATTACTATCCAAATAATATTGGGGATTTTCATAACGACTAATTGTCATGATAATAAGCGCGACTACCTCGTCGCATAATCTGAACCTTATTAAGAACTTTGACATAATACACTGAATCAAGAATAGAACCGACTAGATTACCCTCCGATATCTATGTCGTGTCAATGTCTGACTGATTGAATATCGGATGCGGCGAGTCAACGAACACGCCGGCCCTCTTCGACTAATCGCCGGGTTGGCGTCACACTTTCCGTGCGCAACCATCGTCTGGTGTGATTTGTGGAATGGATAAGTCGCGTATGAGATGGGTAGCAGCTACGATCTCATACCGGCCTCCATCGTGCAACTCCCAACCTCGGCCGGACGGGAGAGTCTAGCGGGTGATTGGGTCGTAGGATTTTGGGTATAATCATGATTATGATGTTCTCGAGCTTAGCGGCTCCACTTTGTGGAGACGTCGTGCCAAGCGGGATAGCGGCTTGACCTATCGGCGGGAGGGATAAGGTGTACTATTTGGGAGATGATGTTTGATCGACACTTCTCTGCCGTATAAGGTGGTGCAGGTTGGCGTCACACTTTCGTGCGCAACCAAGCGATATGAATTGACGGTGACTAGGTTAGCGTCACACTTTCGTGCGCAACCAACCGTCGAATTGTGGACCGATTGCTAAAAATATTAATAAAACTATTAAGTATATGAAAATGTCATCGCGACGTTTCTTGCATCAAAACTCATGAAACGATTTTTCGCATAAAATATAAACCCCACTTGCACACACACCTACCACACCCATCGAGGATTTTGTCTCACTCCCGCCTATTTTTCCCAACCGCAGGAGGATGAGACCTGCTTAGGAAGAGGAAGGCGGCGAAGACTTTGATGCTACCGACTAATCCTATATTACCGGACCTTGAGTCAATGAATTTTATTATGTTATTTTGATGATCGAACAATTGTGAAATTTGTAATAGCCGGGCGTAGGACCCGTAGAACCATTTGAACAATGATGTACTTTTTTATTTCATTGCGACATTTCGGACTTAGATTATTTGACTTTATGTATGATTTGGGATTTTTTGTTATGATTGAATTACTTTTGCGAATGAATAATTGGTTTACTTGGGCGGTTTAAGTGAACCGGCCTAAGTTCATTTTGATCGTGTCACGGACTCCGAGTTGGGGCGTGACATAGTATTATTTTAATGTATAGTTAGTTCAATGTAATTGTATACTTAGTTAAATGTTTCTGTATACTTAGTAAAGTTTTAATGTATAGGTAGTTTAGTGTAATTGTATGCTTAGTTAATTGTTTATGTATACTTAGTAATGTTTTAATGTATAGTTAGTTTAGTGTAATCGTATACTTTTCATTAATTGTTGCACGATTTTGTTGCCATATTTGAATAATTTGCAGGTTCGGATAGGAAGGGATAGAAAGGAAAGATGAATCGCTTGATTATGGGGATGTGATCAATACAAAATCACGTCCCTAATTTTTAGGAAGCGGTTACTATATTTAATTTTCTTGGATTCCTATTTTATCCCTTCTGTTATATACTAACTTATGAAATGGTGTATATATTGTAATATATATCTTGGCCATTGATTTACTATTTGGATGGTGTAGATTTGGTCCTATGGACTAACCTAGAAGGGTGGTCTCACAGAATCCCCTTCCTATATATATATATATAATAACATGTGCGTCATCCCTGACGCACAGGTTAAAATTTAATGAAACAAAAAATTGTGGCTTCAGCCACTTCATATGTTTTGTTTCAATTTTTTTCATTTTTTCTTTTTGTTTAATTTAACTCAATTATAAATCGAATGAAACAAATACATCGGACATAAAACAGATCATTTTAAACACATCTCAACAATTAAAACATGTTCAAAAACACACAAAAACTTGTATAAACGCGAAACTGTGGCTTTGATACCACTGTTGGGTTCGTTTTACCGCGGGGCCTAATGTAGCGGAAATTAAAAATTAAAAAACATGCATACAGTTATGCATAAAATAAAAGCCTCGGGTTCTCGTAGCGATTTGACGATCGCACGAATTATACAAGCGGTAAAAATCATAGTTTCAAATTTTTTACCTAAATAGCTTTCTTTTGTAGAAGATGTAGAAGGAATCCAAATTCTTCGCAGCAGGGTAAATCCTCGAATCACGATCTCGCAGAGGTCCAAACGTCCCTCCTCTAAAGATAGTCCACACTATGGATGGAAGCACCCGGATCATTAATTTCGCTAGTAAAAAATAATATGTTTCTTTGTCCAATCTAAAATATGGAGTGAACAACAATCCTTAATTCAAATGGTGAAAATAAGAATTGTTGTTATGTAGTAAAAACCAAGAAGGGTTCTTGATTTTTCCTACGAAGAAGAAAGAAGAAGAAAAAACTTGGAGAGAGAATAGATGGAGAAACGTTTCTGTTTAAGAGAAGGCGTCTTCTCTGCTTTATCTACTGATTGTTAAAGATACTTATATGATTCATCCAATGTTCATAAAAGTGTTCAGGTTCAAAATCTAAAATAAGTAGGAGAATATTATAGGATAATCTCAATTGATCCTACGATATCTTGCCATATCCGGATAACCCTTATCCGGATATTCACAAGAAAAACTCTCCATCTTTTTCTTTCTTTCAAATTAGCCATATGGGCCTATCCTTGTGGGCTTAATTAAATATTGGATTGGACATTTAATTAAAAAGGTCCATCAATTAATTTCAATTAATTGATCCATTTCATATTTAATTAATTTGATCATATCAATTCCATCTAGCCCAAATAAATAATCCAATTATTTATTTGGCTATATTTAACTATTAAATATAGTCTTTTCATAAAATTAATCGATCTTATCAGATAAATTATTTTTCACTGCAAAGACTTCCTAATCTAATTAGGTTTAATAAATAATCTAATTATTTAATTAAATATTTAATTCAACTATTGAATTAAAATCAAGCCACAATTAATTAATCTTTATCAATTAATCGTATCCAACTTTTTGGACTATTTTCGATTGAAGAAATGACGTAACCATTTTGTGTGTGACCCTTTAGGTTCACAACTAATGCTGAAGAGTTTACAACTTTTGTAACTTACGAATAATAATTATTCAATTAATTAATCCAATTAATTAATACGTTCTGTAATTAACTCTTTAATTCCAAAAACCTACAAATCATGGGAACATCTAGCAAGTAGCATGATCGCCTAGCAATAGGTGAAATAGCGAGTAAACTTATTTCAATTGCAGTTGCATACATGTACGGTCCTTTCGACAACTAATCTCCCAATTATATCTTGGGCATGGATTATAAGTCGAAACCCACTTGATTTAATAATTGTGATTCCATTTCATGTTATAGTGATTTCTTTATGAATCAATATTCATCATGCCTTGGCCAATGTCTTTAAATCACGAACTATGAAAATACGGGAGATTCACTTGTCAACAAACAAGTGTCGAATTCTATGTTGGCCACTGATTAACCTCTATGTACACCAGTGTAACATCCAAAATATCTCATTTATGATTGTCAAGCAATCAGAAGATAAATCAAAATCTTACAGGATGTACATAAGGCTACTATCGTGCCTCAAGTCCAAGGACTAATCATGTACTATCGCAATGTGGAAATTATTAATTCGACAATAAATATTACAGTTAAGAATTTCCATTGGGTCATGTTCAGTGTACTTGTTCTCTAACAAGCACTCGCATATATGCATTTGTGTCACTACGCTAATGTTAATGGAATGCAACATCCTCGTCATACGAGCATACATTATATACACAAGTCTTCATGGGCTATTCAATGTCCTATCTTGAAAAACTCATTGACTTGGAACTAATTTAAGATCAAAGCCTTAGAGACATGTCTCATGATCACCATCAAATGCGCGACCATGTCCCATAGCTTAATATAATCTAAGGACTTTATCAAACTCACGATTAATAGTATTAAATGTAAAACAAATGATAAAGAAATGTCTTTATTAATATGATTCTCAATAAAATTATCTTTACAAGTGGAATGAACTTCAATCTAATTGGAGCGTTGAGCACCCTACTCCAACATCAACAACTCTGTCAAGAGATCTATTGAGTGGTTAACTAACTCTCCTGCTGAGTTCAACTCACCTATCCTCAGGGACTCAGTTGCTTTCTTAAAACTCTGATTTGTAAATCGAAGAAATTTCAAAAGTTGCAAAGTCTATTCAATCCCCCCCTAGACTTTACCGGACACCTTTGGGATCTACAAATATACCACATCAAGAACATTTCTAAAATGGATATCACTAGTACAGAATTGGTCATTTGTGTCGATTGTAAACGGCAATAAACATTGGTTTCTGAAGCGACATGCATGGAGGCAACACTAATACTCCGAGTTTTTGGTGTCGGTTGCAACCGATGCGTATTGTTTACAATAAGTGTCGATTTCTCAAAAACAACCAACACCTTTAGTAGACAATAGGCGTCGGTCTTTGGCATCGGTCTTTCAGTTAAAACCGACGCCTAAGGTTCTCTAAATAGGCGTCGAATAGGCGTCGGTTGTTTCTAGCAACCGACACCTATTACCATTTTTTTAATATAATTTTAATAGTAATTTTGTACTCTTCCATGCGCAATATCTGAACTAAATATACACAGACAATCCAACATGCCATAAACAAAAAACAGCATAAAACAATTCAACAAAATAACCCATTTTCAAACACTATCCAAAAATGTAAAAAACATAGAGAAAACTCATTCGGTTTTCAATCCGATTTTAATCAAAATCCAACCCACATATGAAAGGATTAACTTTAAACAGCTGCACGTCGTCCCTCCTCAACGCCATCAACTATGATGCACGTCGTCCCTCCTCAACGCCATCAACTACAAGAAAACCGCAAAAAACATAAAACTATCCAAAATGTTATAACTAAAGAAGAAGAAAGATATAACTAAAACCGATGCCTATTGTTATTCCTTTTTAATATAGTTTATATTTCAATTTCCTAGCAATTGTTTACTTAAAGAAGACCACCTAACTTAACAAGCTGTACCAAGTACAATTCATGACAGAATCAATAGGCAACAAGAATATATGATTAACAATATAATTTTGCCATAGTTTTGGCAAGAAAACCCTTAACCTCACATGGCACGAAAGTGGCAAACAGGAAATGAGATGAAACTATAATTGACAAAAAATCTATGACAAATAATTTACTTGAACCAGGTTTTTCGACTTCTCTGACAATGTGAGTCATGCCAGCCTTGTAACCCAAGAAGGCTGTCAGCTTGCAGGGCTTGGTTGGGTCATCCTTTGGGAAAGCCTTCACTGCAATATTAAGCACTGGATTAATAACCGCTAATTGGCTAGTGAACGAAGTTTAACAGAGAAAGGTGAAAACACAATTATTTTTACAGTGTACATGTCAAATTAATCCAAACATACAGCTCAATAAAATGATACAAAATACTTTTAGTATAGCAGTCAAGTGACATATATACCAGTAAAAAAAACCATTCTACAGAGAACACTTAAATAATGTCATTGGCATAAAAATAGAGCATTAAAAGGAAAATCAAATGAATAACAAGCCAACAACGCTTATTTATCATGTTAGCCAAAACTTCTATTCAAATATCCATCCCTTTCATCTTCTCATATCACAAATTGGAAGCACATTACAGAAACAATTCATTCCAGGCATTTTCGGGAGATGAAAAAAATACAATTAATAAAATCCGGTAGTTACCCTTTCCCCTGTGGCAATTAGCCCGCTTCCTCGGGAGGAAACCAAGTGACCCGTGCCTTGGGTGCTCAAACTTCCTGTGCAACATTTTTCACCCCTTCAACTCTGAAACAAACAAAAAGGTTTACCAATTTTGACAAATGCTCCTTAAATAATGTAAAAAACTGTATTTATTTACCTAATCCTCGCAATTCATATCAATTGCACATCAAAAACATCAAGCTGAAAATGGAATGAATGAGAGATGTAAATTTCGCAGATGCGAGAAGCAATTGGCGGGTACCTGAAAGCTGCGGTGGTGGATGAGGCTATGGGTGGCAGAGATCAGTAAGGTTCTAGTTAGTTTCTCTGTAAATTAAATTGAAAAATAAGCTTCGAGATGTTGCAAATGTAAACCAAAACACACGCAAATACCGAAACTGACACTGTGAGTAGCACTTTCATCATCGCCGAAGCTTCCAAAATGCCGCCGGCATGAAGCGATAGGTTACCTGGAAGAGCTTGGGGATTACAAAATACAATTACGACGCTCCGTCAGGTGAGCTACTCGGTGGCGCCGGAGGAGACAGAAAAGTAGATGGAGCCGCAGCAGATTCCGGAGCCGGAGCCTCAGCCGCAGGAGCCGGCGACGGAGAAGTCTCAGAGCAGCGACGGCGAGTTATGAGATTCGCAGGGGTATCCAAAGCCATGGCACATGCCTTTTGAAAACCTCAACTATATCTGTTATTTTGTTCCGTATCGATGATGTCTTGGCGTTACTTATTTTCTCTCTAGTTGTACATTGAAGATCCTCACCAACATTCTCAATTTCTTCATCGAAAATTGGTGGGTCATCATAATTGCGATCTTCTTCGTCAAAAATTGGTGGGCCATCATATCTTTAATCCTTATCTCCATCACGGAAGCGTAACAAGAACAACAATGACACAAATACTACCGTTGATTCGCAAGAATACCGGAAGTATTGGACAAAGCAATAGAATTCTTTATTGCTTGGAGAATAAATCTCAAAACTTAATAATATTCAACCTCCTAAAAATAATAACAAAACAAATATTTATAGGATTAAACTCCTACAATAATAAAACTCCTAACTATTGAAAACTCGTAAAAAAAATAATAAAATAACCTAATAAAATAATCTTAATAGATAATAAGATATCTTTAATCCTTATCTCCATCACGGAAGCGTAACAAGAACAACAATGACACAAATACTACCGTTGATTCGCAAGAATACCGGAAGTATTGAACAAAGTAATAAAATTCTTTATTGCTTGGAGAATAAATCTCAAAACTTAATAATATTCAACCTCCTAAAAATAATAACAAAACAAATATTTATAGGATTAAACTCCTACAATAATAAAACTCCTAACTATTGAAAACTCTTAAAAAAATAATAACATAACCTAATAAAATAATCTTAATAGATAATAATATATCTTTAATCCTTATCTCCATCATTTTGTCAATTTAAAATCAAATTGACAATATTTTGTCAAAAAGCCTTTTTTTATTTTGAGAGGGCTGATGGGTTAAAATTAATTAAAAAATGAAAAGACTTTGAGTGTGGTTTTTAATAAGCGACCGCTGCTAAAGACAAAAACTCATGTAGGACCGTCTTATGGTTCTCAATCTGTAAATGGATTTTATTGACCTGCGGATCCTATTGACCAGGTCCGCGGGTCAAAGCCCACTACTGCCTTTTTTTTTTGTTTATTTTTGTTTTTCTTCCTCAATTAAAGTAACAGTTTTATTAGAAAAAGTATCGGTTATTTTAGATAAAGTATCATATTTTTTAATATAGCCACAGATTATTATTACAATACATTGAAGGGAAAATAAATATATCAGACTAAAGTAACACCTTTATGAGTAAAAGTATATATTTTTTGAGACAAAATATCATGTTTTAAGAGTAAAAATATCAGTTTTTTGAAATAATGTATTATATTTTTTAATATAGTCACATATTATGAATTCAATACAAAGAAAGATGAATAATAAATATGATAGAGTTAAAATAATACTTTTATAAATAAAAGTATTTGTTTTTGAGATAAAGTAACATATTTTTTAATATAGTCACAAATTATGAATATATTACAATAAATATATATATATATATATATATATATATATATATGATTAAAAAGTAACACTTTTATACGTTAAAGTATCTATTTTTTTAGATAAAGTATTATGTTTTTTAATATAGTCACAAATTAGAAATGGAGGAAAGAAGGAAAAATAAAAAATAAATATGATATAGTTAAAGTAACACTTTTATAAGTAAAAGTATCCATTTGTTGAGATAATGTATCAGATTTCTTAATACAGTTACAAACTAGGAACAAAAAAAGAGGAAAAATAAAAAATAAATATGATGTAGTTAAAGTAACACTTTCATAAGTATCCATTTATTGAGATAATGTATTATGTTTTTTAATAGACTTGAGTTCGATTCTTAGCATTTGCATTTAGAGGCGTTTTTAAATTTTTTTTTAATTACCAGGCGTATTTATGAATGGGTTTATATACATTGTTATACTGAAATTGCACAACAAGCACTAGTGGTGTAGTGGTAGAATATCATCGTCTGTCTATACAGAATCGGGTTCGATTCCCCTTGTAGAGCGCTGAAGCGGTCCTACAAGAGACCTACTCTTTAAGTAATTAAAAAAAATTAAAAAAGAGACTTTGTTTTATTTCCAAAATTGTTGTAATTATACGATTTTTATACTACTTTTTGTACTAGTGGATATTCCTCAACCACCAGATCCTGTAATTTAAATTCTGAATTATTATTCATTTGTTCCACTATTATAGGTGTTGCTACTTATAATTTCAAAACCTGCAACAACGGAAGGTATATGCTAAACGAGAAGATTCACTTATCAAAACTACGGGGAAAAGAAAAGTTTGGACATTAACACGATATATGGTTGTGGAAGTTTCAGAAGAATGACGTTAAGTTGTTTGAGATAATGCCTATAAGAAGACAACTGCTGATGCGTGTATTGTGTTTGTTAGTTGGGATCGCCATTTCCCATTTTGGTTTTTCTTTCGGTGATCTGCATCAGCAAAGCAGCTCAGCAGAGTGAGGACACGGATGGGAATTGGGAAGCAGACAAATTTCTTTTTTAGGGATAATTACAAAAACACCCCTTAGGTTTGGGCTAATTACAAAAAAACCCGGAGATGTTTCAGAATTACAAAAAAACCTAGGTTTGATTCTATCTTAAATTCAAAGGGGTAGCTGTAATATTTTTATGAATGTCAGGGATGTTTTTGAAATATTTTTACTTATGAAGGAAAAATATAAAACATAAAACCCCAAGGGATTTTTTGTAATTTTTAAAAATTTCTAGATTTTTTGGTAATTAGCCCGAATCTCAGGGTTTTTTGTTTTGTAAAAATGTGTGAAGAACTTGAAGGTAATAAGAAATAGGCTTAATTGCAATGTTAGCCTCGTAACTCTTTTAAGGGTTGGCAATTTTCGTCATGTAACTTTTTGACGTGACAGATTAGGTCCTTGATGATTTTACCCTTAAGTCAAAATAGTAATTCCAGTCATGTTGCTTTTAACGGTCATAGGTATTTTGAATATTTTCGTTAAAAGACAAGGATATTGTGGGAACAAATGAAATAATGAAACATCCAATCCAGACCAAAATCACATAAAATCAAAACTCGTATGACTAAAAGTACACAAATTAGAACTTATTAGATGATTAGATCAAAGTTGCTCATAATCAATCTTACTGGGTTAAAGTTACTACCTAAAACATTTACAGAACCAAAACTACTTAGTAGCGACCAATTTTACAAATTTTTTTTTTGAAGAAAAGTAAAATTTTATTAATCTCTCAAATCATCCAAGAGATTGTTCAAGATACAAAGGGGTGGATAACTCCACACTGATGGACTATCAAAAGAAAAAACTTATTTTGCTAGTACATGAGCAACCATATTGCCGCTTCTTTGAACAAAAGTTATCGAAAAGGCGGGCTCACTTTGTAATAAATTCTGAAATCCCATTCTCCATACTAGCTAGACCGTCTACTACATACTTCGCATCAGGATTAAATGTTGAAATCTCAGATTTTTTGTCCAAAATAAAGCTTATCTAACCCCAATTGTTTCGGCCTCACGAACTTGGTACAACCCCGGATATAGAATTGTTCGAGCCACAACAAACTCCCCCCATCATCCCTCACCACCATTGCAATACTTGACAACTTTCAGTTCTTGACAAAGATCCATCAACATTACATTTAAAATAGGGGAATTCTGGTTTTTTCCATCAAATTTGCTGCTGAAGAATTATCAACACCATCCTCCACAAATCCAATGGAATTTGCCCGACACCAATCTGACAGCACAATCTCCGACATCACTTCCCCCTCCAAGAACAAAAAAAAGGAAAGGTTTTTGCTTTTGTTATTCTAAACTAATAGAAAATTATACTATTATTAGCGTAAAGAAAAATAGTTGAGGCAAAAACAGCCAACCATCAAAAATTAAAATATCTTTCACGGTTTCTGACCAAACAATGCATAACATTACATCACATTACCATCTCTGACCTTCATTATTTCAACACCAGTTGAAACTAACAGAACTGCAACTTCAATCAATTAAAACTGTCCAACCTTAGAAATCAATTCATTTGCATATACAACAGTAATAACTCCAAATTACAGCTTGTCCGGTATATGTTAAACGAATTTTAAGATTTTTCAAAATTAGAAGCCAAATTAACCCCCTTATCCTCTTCCCGGCCCTCCACACCAATTCCAAACACCTAAAACTACGCCGAAAAACCACTCATCTCAATACCAATGGTCTTCCAACACTGTACAGGTTATAAAAAACACGACCCTAAACGAGGCTTCATCATTCCAAGCACGTTTCGTGAGGAGCTCCCCATGTTCACTCACACTTCCTTGTAATCGATAAAATGCTCGTTTACTCCTGATAGTCCTCAAAGGACCTGATCTATTACCATGCCTTATTGGCAAAGCAATGCCACCCTCATCCAAACCTGAAGCTGAAAACGGTCTGTTTTCGAACTCTTCAAGTGGGCCTGAACTGTACTCCATTGTAATGAAAGACGAGGCTTGTCCGTACGTTAAACGAGGGGTTATACAGCCTGCATTCCACCAACTGCTATCAGAAGGGGCGAAATCGCCTTTGCAATCCGAATCGCGAGCTGAGGACTCTTTCAGACTAAAAGCATCGGCACATGTCTCGTCTGTGTCGTTGTAGATGAGTTTGAGCGCCTGAACAACTTCTCCCATAAACGGCCTATGAGTCACCTCCGGGTGAACGCACATTGAGGCGATTGCAGCTACCTTTGCCATGTCATCGAAATCGTAGCTCCCGGCCAAGGAAGGATCCACTAGCTGCTCTAAACCTTCTCGATTGGTCAGCAGTGGTCGTGCCCATGTCACGAGGTTTTCTTGTCCAGGAGGTTGCGACATGTCAACAGGCTTCCTGCCTGAGAGAAGCTCTAATAGGACAACCCCATAACTGTAAACATCACTTTTGACGAGCAAATGTCCTGTCATCGCGTATTCAGGAGCAACATACCTGCAGTTTAACAATTTAAAGGTAACATGTGGCAAAATCATAATATAAAGTGTCAATTAAGAAAAATACCCTATAGATTCAGTCTAATTACCAAAAAACCCAGCTATCTTCAAATTACATATGCCCCCACGACATTTATTTCTATTTTACAAATTCCTCCCTCAATGGGGCGTTTATAATACCTTAAGAAGGTGTTTGTAATTTTGATAAGTGGAGTTTTTGGAGTTTTTTTTATTAGACTAAAACTCAAGGGTAACTTTTGTTATTAACCCTAATATAAAATCTAGACATCTAAAAGAAATCTGATAAAGATGGAAAGATAGATAGAACATGCACACACAGGTAAGCAATAAAAGAAGTAAAAAGATAAGAGAACTGATGAGGTGGTTATAGTCATGATGATTTATACATGCAGCTTTTGTTTAGGTTGAAATTTGAAGACACAGCGTCACAGCCTTGTATTGGATAACGGAACGCAAGAGTAATAAAACCTTTTGCAAACAGAACATACCCGAAAGTGCCCATGACTCGAGTAGATATGTGATGACTTCCCTCTGTTGCTTCTCGTGCCAAACCAAAATCTGAAACCTTAGGGGTGAAGTCATCCTCTAGTAAAACGTTACTAGCTTTAAAGTCTCTATGAATAACACGAGGATTGGAATCTTCATGAAGGTAAGCCAATCCTCTTGCTGCACCCAGAGCAATCTTCAAACGCGCATCCCAATCAAGAGGTCCCTTGCTTCTGTCATCACCTGAAACATCACCCAACAGATTCTAATGTAGGAAGGACGTGCAAATTTTGCTACACTTCTTCGACAGGCATTAATAAGAATAGTAGTTTCACCATGCTTTTATATGCTAATACCGATGACAAAGAGACCAAAAGCAACTGATATTTTTTTATAAGATCAAAAAAATAAGAGGTATACCATGTAAGTGGGACTCAACACTGCCATTTGGAACTAGCTCATAGACCAAGCAGCGTGTCCGTTGTTCAATGCATATGCCAATTAATTTCACAAGGTTACGGTGATGCAACCGGCTTAGCATCTCAATTTCAGCAATGAATTCACGGTCTCCATTTTGATTGTCCCTTGTCAGTAATTTCACAGCAACCTCAGATCCATCTTGCATGATCCCGTGATAAACACGCCCAAATCCTCCTTCACCCAACACTTTTTTAGAGCTGAACTTTTCTGTGGCTTTCTCAAGCTCTACCAGGGAAAATGTTTTGACAGAAAGAACAGAAGCGGGCATGGCGGAAATGAGAGAGGGTGATGTTGAGACGGCTGGGCTACTTGACAACATTGACCCTATTCCTGCAACATAAAATTCGAAGGGCAATTTAAAAAAAAAAGGAAAAGAAATCAGGCACATTTAACATCTTTAACAACTACTTGTAAAAAATTGACATGCTTTGACAAATGGATGATCATCAATGCTCCACTGATACGAAAACTAAGCCAGAGGGGCAATAGGGTAAGTAAACCGAAAATTTTCAGCAAAGGTATTGAACATAAGAAAAAGGTTCCAGCTTAGATGAACAACTTTATCTTCTAGATGACTCTATCGAGATGCGTGTATGCTAATCTTGTAGACAAGACTACAAGCCAAGCAAAAAAAAGAACACGCACAAGACAAGATTCTTTCTCCTGCACTTGAAGACATGCCATGATCGTAATAACAATAACATCATCAACAAGGACAATAATACCATTAATTGACTACTGCACAAACAAAAGGAGAAAAGATTTAACTTGTATTTCAGACATATCGCATCAGAAACATGTGCACATAATTGACAAGCTAAAGCACAAACAAAGCCTGCAGGCATACCAGATCTTTTGTTCATAGATGACGTTAAAACTGGACCAACAGCATTGGATGGTCTGCGTGCGGTCCTGCACTTTATTAGGACAGCAACAGCAGCACAGGAAACCACCAAGAGCACAAAAGCAGACAAAGCAATGACAATGATTATTCGAGGGTTCATTTTCTGACTTTTGCCTACAAAATCCGCAGTAATAGGGTATTGTTGATTTCCAGCACTTCCAGTAGGACCCTCACCAAATAACATGCCAGATGGGGGTGAAGAAGGGAGCCCTGTACACCGTATTTTTAGTAGTTATAAGAGAAATTAGGTAATGGTACAATATTTAATGACACTATGAATTTACCTGGATATGCAATGTACATTACGTCATAATCTCCAAAAAGGGTCCTATTCAGAGGCACTTTCTTGTGCAAAAATCTTTGATAAGTCAAGATAGCAGTTGTATCATCAAACTTCTCCCCCAGAGGAACTAAATTAATATCAACCACTGTTCTTTCCTGATTTTGACTATCAGCACTAGCACCGCTTATTGTTACTTGACTTTGTTTAAGATATGTGCCTGCTGCAACCTCAATCTCTAACTCAGTGACCTCTGGGAAGATAGCATAGAGGGATACCCCCAGCAGAAGTCTGACTCTCATCGGAAATACACACATGCAGGGTGAACCAAATGGGGCTGAAGTAAGTGGCTCTGTGCAAGTTTGACCGCAACCTGCCAGATTTATTTATCAAATGCCTTTCCATATAATGAACATGAGATTTAAAATGATGACAGAAGTAAAGGGCAGAAAGGTGCGAATTTGCAGAATGTGTATGTCAACTGATGTGCTACAGAAAGCGACTGCTGCATATATGGAATACAATGTAACGAAAGTCATTTAAGCTTATTAGAGCAAGCATGACTTCATTGAGTTCAACTCCCAATACTAGGTGACATTATTTTATACGTGACAACCAGAATTGCAACCAAGAGTTAAGTTGACATTTTGCAGGCATGACCTTTGGGTCACATGTCAGTACAGGAAGAATACAAATGATAACATTCATTGAATTCATTAATGAGAAGTATTCTAACTCCACTTTTAGAATGTGATTTTCCTGTCATTTTGCATTCAAGTAACACGATTAAAGATTTACCCCCTGGTACGGACCAAGTTCTTGTGCTTAGAATAATCGCATGCTGAAGTCTGTTTTCTCAGGTTTCCTGGGGAGTTCTGTTTCTCTCATTAATTTCTTCATGCTGGAGCACCTTCTTAAGAGTTAGAATATTCCTTTGTGGAACAATTTTAAACCAGCGCCAACAAGAAAAACACTTATGGAGATAATAATCCCATACAAGCTGATCTTGGTTATTGACCAGTAGAGAAAATTTTAAACAAACAACTACTGTTACTTATGTTGCCCCTTCACCGTTATAATTGAGTATGAAATCTAAGGTTTACCCTTAATCCACTTATGCAATAAAACTAGATCCTTCATAGAATCTTTCAGCATATCTAGAGACATAAAAGGGAAGTGTGAGTTCAAGGAGATGATTTCTTTGGGAAAAAAAACTACAAAATCATAAGTAACATGTAAGCTGGTCCCATAAAATAATGAGTAGATATTGGGATCTAGTAGGTTTAAGTTGGGAAACTAAGGGCTTGCTTTGTAGCATGAAAAGCATGACATCAAGATAAAGAAATGGAACTACTTCAAGCACGTAGGGTAAGTCATGTTATGTAGTCCAAATGTAATTATGAGTTCAGTTACCCTAACTAGTATCTATTAATTTCATCAGACAAAGCATCATTAAATGGTTTTCATTATGTATTTGTATCAAAAGAGTATTTCACATTAAGAAATTATTACATGCTTGTTAACTAGACAATTCGTTTTTTTGCCTCTTCCCATAGGACCACAAAACTTTAGTGTACATGAACATCAGAAGATAGGGCGAGGGGGAAAATAGATCACTGGCTAGATAATCACCTGTAATAGTGGAAGGAGAGGGAGAAACAGCATGAACTCTGATTTTATGCCGATGGTGGCGATGCCTACGCGAGGTACTACCAGTAGGACTAGCAACTGGGCCTGAGATGGAATTCCCCATCAGAGAAAACTGACATTTTTAAATAAGTCATCAATGTGATAAGCATCTTCAATACCTTGTGATACTGGAGACGGAACTGGTGCAGCTGATAAATATTTATAATGGCGCCTTCCGACAGTGAGAAATGGAGAAAACAGGTCAGTCATCGATGCTGAGCTCACTGCAACAAGTGATAACATCTTCTACATTAGTAGCACTCCTGTATACTAACAAAACACCATCATAGGATGATGTAGACCCCTTGAAAGAAATATAAAGAGATAAAACTTTAACATAACTTCCAAACATCGATTTATGTACTAACCTGACTCAGTAAAACTCATTAATTAGAGAGAGAGAGAGAGAGAGCTAACTATGTGGGAGAAAAGAGGAAAAAATAACAGATGCAGCACATTCTGACATATGGATACTTCATTATGTATACCATGTTTAAGAGAAATCTTCCTCCCAAATGATTGCAGTGGCAGTTGAGAAGGAGATAAATATATAGCCTGTGAAGGAGTTCCTGACAAGAGAAAATTTTGGTATCAATAATAAGTTAAACAGACATAATAAAGTAATTTAACTAGCAGAAGAACTATGACCACATTGCATGTTCTTGTTGAGTGCACACAAAAATTGTAAGAGTATGCCACTTGGGCCAAATCCAAATTTGTATTAGACTTAATGGCAGGAAAAAAAGCAAAAAACAAAGTTGATAGTGCAGTCTAAAGATGAATTTACCCTCAGTTACATGAGAGTAAGCCATCAACATTTTCCATATGAGGCCCTCAAATAGAATACCTAGTCCACTTTATTAGGATCTCAACAGTTTAAAGTTAATATATGACATCCTCTCCCTTCAGATGACACGTATTTTCACGATTATATGGTTATACTGGTGTACAGGGAGTCGGCACATATAATTCTGCTTATATGGAAGTTTTAGAATAACTACTGCACATCAGCACCAGATCGCACATCCGCAAATTTACCTTCAGCAAACATTAATTTATTAGCTGGCCTCTTAAAAAAGGTTAATTAGATACCATTAAAGGAAGAGGTTGTAGACTAGCTGAGTTAAAATGCGAAAAACCCACTCTATCCAATTTGGAATTTTCCACCGCAGGCAAGTCAAATGACATAATATCACTGGAGAAAATTAAGCAAAAAAAATAAAAAAAAAACAGAGAAAGGGGAGGAATTACCGAAATTAGTAGGAAGCAAAATGAGCAGAGGAAGAAGAAAAATGAGCATCTTCTCTCTCCAGAATGCAATTCACATACATTTTCCTCAAACCACAATACCGCAGCTGACCACTCGCCGTAACAGTCTAGGGTTCCAGTGAAGCTCTCCCCGCCTACAAACACTCCCATCCACTTCTCCGCAGCGACAAAAAGTTCGCATATCGACTCCCACACACAAAACCAACAAATATAGACAATATTAAGCACACCAAAAACCAAACCCTAGCTCAAAAACAGCAATGCGGCTAGTTCCAGCGAACAATTCATAGATCCATGAAGTGCGGCAGAGATCCAAAGCAAAAATTTCCAGCAAAAGGAAAAAAGGGGGAAATGCGAAACAGTGCGAGAAATGGATCTTGGGTAAGTAAGATGAAAGAAAAATGGAAGCAACAGCGAGTAATGACGAGAGTTTTGAGAGAGATAAAGTGAAAGAGTGAGTGAGAAAAGGAAAAGGAGGGAAGAGTGAGAGAGAGAGAGAGAGAGGGTGGTAGAGAGGTTTTAATGACGGTGGAGCCACCAGCAAACTGGTCTACGGGTAATGTTTGATGAGTGTCTGGTACACGGCCATTGCTGCGCGTGACAGTGACGGGCCAATCAGTGAATTTGGTGGATAATAAAAATAGTTTTATTTTCCGGTTTTTTGGGTTAATGTCTGTTTACATTTTTAAGTTGAATTAGGCAATCCGAGTTTATCAGCCCTAATCCATATAATACCATTATCAGAAATTCGTATGTCGAGAAATAAAATTAAAAAAAAAAATGTGAATTATTTACAAAATACATGTAGAATAATAAAAACAATGGAAGTCCTATGTGAATCTTCTACAAAATGGAAACTATGTTTCATTTTTCCTACAATTTGATTGTTCAGGGAATGGAGAGGATGATACTTGGTAATATGGTATTTGACCACGTGCTACATTTGAATTCCAATTATGCTTCGTATTTTTGAAATCCATATTGACATTAATGAAATTTTTGGTACGTTAGTTATACGCTAAATACATAAGATAATAATTTATAATTTTGTTATATATAGCATTCATGTTTATTTTGTTTCAAATTAAGGTTTTTGAAAAGTTGTAAATATAAATTGTAGCTTTATTCACTTTTTATAGCATTACTGGCCATCACAAGGGACTTAAGTCTCTTGTAGGGTGGAGGTCATGGGTTTAAAACTCCACTCCATCAAATTAACAAAGAGATATATGCTTGTTTGGTGAATATTTGGTGGGAACTAATCTTGAATATCATCCATATGGGTTCGATTTGGGGGGTCGAACATAATTGTTCTCTTTGCTTAGGAGTATCTGGTTGTATGTTAGTAGATTAACACTAGTCAGAGCGCACATCCCATCCATGATTTGTCGGTGGCAAGCGATGAGGGAGTTGGTTAAGCTATTGTTTGCCAAAGCGTAGTGGGGCGTAGGCGCTGAAAAATTTAAGTTATAAAAAAACCACATCATTCCATATTCAAAGTAGAAAAAGTTATGACTAAAACATTAAAAGGTTTACTGAAAAAAGGAAACTACATACGTTAGAAAATATTTAGTCGTTTCCTTTTCTTTGTGGATCTTTGTTGTGTGGTTCTTCTTATGTACTTGGGTATAATTTGATAAATTTTGTGCACATTTGTATACATAATCAAGCTTAATTGATTTATTTATATATGTTGGACAAGATACTGCGAATCTTTGATAACTTTGCAGGAAATAACCTAAAAATGGATGCAGGGATATATTGCAAGCATTGATGATTAGAAAACATGTAAATATAAAAAAGGGTGGCGATATTCACACCCTAATTTTCTCTAAATACATTCACTTTTTGGAGGTGTGAATAGCTTTACCCTATCAAAAATTGGAAACAATGATAAGTCAAGGACCAAGAAGAGGCAAAAAATTGTAAAATAGGCAAAAGAGGTGCTCCGTACGACCGACCCATGTGAAAAAAGCACGGGCCAAGTCCGGTGAAAATTTATCGAAGATTGACAGACCACACGGTCTGGTCATGTAGTCCCACGTGATCGTGTGGCGTGACACAGCCCGGTCGTGTGATGTGTCTCTTTCAGTCTTTTGACGTGTGTTTTTATTATTCTGGTCTGAAATGATATTGGGTCAACACATAGACAATATGAAAAGAATCCAAAAAAATCCTAGGGGATCTATTGAAAAAACACAAGCATTCTTAGAGATGTTAAATGGATCGTGGCATGTTGGCCCAGAACATTTAAACCAAAAAAAGAGGGTTATGGCCGAATTATTTTGGTAAAAAAGGCCCGAGCCGTTTGGTCCAAGACTTGTTAGTTCTACTCCGTAGGTAATCGAGCTAGCCCACTAATTGTGTATTTTTAAATAAATATAAATCTAATATATATATATATATATATATTTTATTACATATTACCTATTACTAAATATATTTTTCAAATTCACATCTCTTCATATTTACTAGATTTAAATATATAAATTTGAAAAAATCACTTATAGAGTTATAGTCATATGAATAATTTTAAATAAATTATTAATTTTTCTCATATTATTAAATTATATGGGTATATAATGCTATCTTTTATTATTATAGTTTTACTTTTAAATTTAGATCATAAAATATTTAAAATTTACAATTATGTTAATGCAATATAATTATATACTATGCATGACTTTTTTTTCATAATGAATACTTTGACTTAAAATATTAAATATAAATGTTATATATGTTCGAGTTTAAAATTTTAGATTTAAATATATAAATATTTTGATTTAAATATATAATTTTAAATATTTTGACTTATAGTCCGATGGTGGCCCATTTAGCCCGAAGCTCGCTAGGGTTATGGTTAGGTTCCAATATTGTCGACACATTCAATAGAGGTTCATTTAGCCCGAAGATCATTTAGCCCGAACCCGTTAGGCTTGGCTGAAACCTTCTTAGGGCGGCCAGTTTAACATCTCTCTCGTCATTCTCAGACGGGGAAATGCGAAAAAACACTAGTCCAAAACATCACCACTTTCATTCAACATTTTTTTAAGACGCACTCATGTAACCCAGAAGAATTTATCGACATAATTTAAACATCTTCATCCTATTTCTTTTTAATACGTTGAATACTTTGTTTTTAGATTTTTCTATTGATTTACAAACAAATATGTTTGGCTGAATTTCTTTTGATTCTATGACGTGATGTAAATAGAAGAACCCCTTTTTATTTGTTTTGGTTTTTCGCATTTGCTTATGAATGTCTATCTAATTGTGATTTCTTGTGCTTATATATTGTGAGTTATCTGCCAAATAAATTGTATGTTAAATGTGTTGGTTCATAATACGAGAAATGAGTTCCAACAATAAATTTAAGGAATAACAACATAAATAGTTGTAGAGTCGAGAAAATTATGATGTTTATAGGAATAAAACTGAATACATAAAGCTATTTGGAATTTGCATAAATTGTTGGATACAAATATTACCAATCGATGTTCAAATCTATAGATTGTTTGTCGTGTGTGTGTGTGTGTGAGAGAGTGAGAGAGAGAGAGAGAGAGAGAGAGAGAGAGAGAGAGAGAGAGAGAGAGAGAGAGAGAGATTAAACTAGTGAAGGGATTCATACCATAAATACGATATCATTTGTATTTGTGAACACCAATCGGATATGGATGAGGATTGCATCTTTGAAATCATAGTCCTATAATCAATTTTAATTTATTAATTCTTTTTAGGCTTGATTTGTGATAGTTTTATTTTGTTTTATATTTCATTTATGCAAGTTTAGATTAGTAGATACTGCAACTTCAATTTTAAGATCGTTTCAGTAAAACTAAGATTACTGCAATTTCAATACTCCGTGTTTTTGAGTTAATCCCGAGTAATACGCCTTTTATTGCCATTATTTATTATTTATGGCGTACATTTGTTGTTTAGCTTAATAAAATTTGAGCAAACAATCTCTTTACTTTCACATCTAATATTGGTTCATCTTACGTGGAAATACTTCAATAAATATAAAATTTACCAAAAATAGTATTGATGGAACAATTCAAAATATGCATATATTGCCTCACGAGTTTGACAATTGCACAATAATATTCATTTTTGATCACCCTTTTAATATGTAAACCCAAGCATGAATTTTAGAAAAACGGAAGAGGTACTTATTCAAAGTAATTAAAATATTATTGTAAAATAAATTTTGTGTTTGTAAATCAATAAACAAGAAAAGTAATACAAACTGAATATTTATGGATCAAATAAAATAAAAAGGGTACAATTCCTCTAGTTCTTCTTTCCAATAACAAATGTAATTGGTATTTGAAACTTTGAAGGTAGATTCGTTTGTTTGATCTCATTCGAGGTTGTATTTGGACCATAAAAAGTTAATCTGAGTGCTTTGCAGCTTAATCCCGAATTTAATATTATGGACTTGGCAGGGCCGACCCTGATCTTTTAGGGGTCCATGGCGAAAAGAAAAAAAAGGGCCTTTATATAATTATAAAAATAAAAATTTTACACATACAGTTATTTTTTTTATCATCATCTAAAATACTGAAAGAGTGCAACACTTACAAACATACAAGGAAAAATAAGTATCAAATAACTAAAGAAAAAAATTAGATCTTCTAGCATTTTTAGAAGCAAACTCATTAATAAGGTCTTCAAGATCAAGTTTTTCCAACATCATAAAATTGCTAACCCGTTTAATCTTTCTTGGGACATAGTTGAGCGCAAGTACGATTTTATCAATTTTAGTTTTGAAAAACTTCTTTCTGCAGATGCTACAGTAACCGATATAATTAACAAAATTCTATATGCAATAGACACATTTGGAAAACAATCTAAAGTTTTGACAAACTCAAGAATTTCAATTGCTGACTTTGTTTCTCTTAGTAAACACATTTGTAGCACTTGTAATTCAGAAAATAAATTATCAGCATCAATGTCAAATTTGTCACTATGTTTTAGGGCAGGCTCAAGTTTAGCACAACAATCATGTAATCTATTATCGTCCAAGGAATACAACTTCTTAGGATTAAACAAAAAACCAAAAAAATTTCAAAAACTCCCAATTGTTCAAATCTACTCTTTAAAGATGATATATCAATATCCACTACAACAACAAAATAGTTAATACTACAAGATTCCTCAGCATATTGTGAAATCTTCTCATGACAATTTTCATCAAACTGTTTTTTCGTATGTGTTTTACGTTTTTGAGGAAAAATAGGATCAATTTCCATTTTAGATGCAAGCTCTTTGGCTAAAATCATAGCTGACTGAAACCCTTCCTCCCTGTATTTTTCAGAATAAGAAATCAAGCTGATGGCTCGGAAGCTACTCCTAAAAACATCCTAGGCAAGTGCATTTATCGTTTATAGCAAAGCTAAGCGAGTATCGAGTGTCATTCCCACGAGGATTATGAGTA